>LTAE01006770.1:26476-40145 GCA_001647135.1 Pontederia paniculata
ATATAATGTCACATGATCGAGTATACTTTTAAAAGTATTACAAACCCTAATTTAATAAACTGATTTTTTTATTATAAAATAGATTAATTATTACGGGAGTTTAAAATCAAGGTCATTTAAAACTTTTTTACTTATTTATTTTTCTAATTTCTTAAGAATTGACATTTGTGGTAACATAAGAAAATCGTTTTCAAACGAGATAAAAAAAGAATGACATGTAATCGCCAACGCGCTTCGACATTGCACACTGGATACACCATAAGTAGGCCTAATGGACACGTAATGTGCATGTACAATACATAATAAAGCTATATTAACATTATTAGTGTTTAACTAGTGGACAGTGTTCTACTATATTCAATTAATGAATAAAAATTATTATTAATTTAATAATAATTGAGCCTGATAAATATAAATAACACTAACCAAAAAAGTATATATATATTTTTTTGGAAAAAAATGGTTGCAACGTTAAAAGTGGAGAAAGTTTAATCAAACTAAAATAATAAATAAACGACGATAAGAAAAGAAAGCATCTGTGTAAAATATGACATTTAAAATAAAAAAGATTGAGGATGTAATGAGCATTATTAAGATTCATAAATATTCAGAATATTTAATAATACAATATTATTGTTTTTAAAATCAACTCATCATTGACTAATTTATAATCTTGCCTTTGTTTTTTTTTTAAATAATAATAATAATAATAATAATAATAATATAATAATAATAATAATAATAATAATAATAATAATAATATATTTAGTTATGTTTCCAAAACCATCGCCACCGCCACCGCCACCACCACCACGACTCCGCAGCTTCCGCCGTCCGTCTCTCCATTACCACTTTGCTCGTAAAATTTCCTCAATCACACATCTATCCCCAATTTGATCAATATTCCTCCCCATGGCGTCCTCCGCCGCTAGGGTTTCGCTCCGCCTGGTCTTCTTCCTCCTCTTCCTCCTCGCCGCCTTCTACGTCGGCCGCCCCCTCTACTGGAAACTCTCCGCCACCATCCACGACATCCGGGAGAAGCGCCAGACCGTCAGAGAAGGCGTGCAAACCACCGAGCTTTCTCACACCTCTTTCTCGTTTCGCCCTTCTCTGGATCTCCCTGTTCTCACTTCTTTTTTTTTTTTGAAAAGATCCTGTTCTCACTTCTCTCACTCTCTTTCTCCTCCAGGGATCTCGCAGATCGTCCTCGAGGCCCAGCGGACCGTGGGTTGGTACCACGACGAGTCCGATTCCGGGGCCGTCGCTGGAGACGGCAAGTCTTCCAAGGCCACCAGCCGCCGCATCCTCCGTAGCCGAGCAGGTTCTCTCTCGATTCCCAAATTTGTCTACATGCGTGCTTAGATCAGCGAGGTAGCGTCGTGCTTGTTCACATCCTTCTTGTGTACCGGAGTCTGATAGGTCCTTACAGCCCTGTGATAATTTTCTCAAGAATGGGCGCGCTAAATCCAGTCGCAGCTTCATGTAATGTCTAGGATTTTCTTCTGGTTTTTTTTAGATGGGTTCGTCCAGTGTTGCTTTCTTCTGTGCCTGTAGATGGGTCTTCTAAATCACTTACACCTTGTTTTCTCAAGAAAAGGGAAAATGAACAATTTGCAAATTTGGGTCGCTCTGATTCTTTCTCATCTGAAATTTGGTTCAGTTTGATACATTCCATTAATTTTTAGAGCAGTCATATGAATTATGAAGAATATCTTGATCAATAAGACTGGTGGCAGCCCAGAATTCATAATATTTGGGATTCTTTCATCAACGGATGCAGATAAATAGCTGCTTTTTTTCCTCAAAATAATGAAATAAGGTGCAATTTCTTTTTTGCCGATACGACCTGCTATTTGCAATTGAATTCCTTTTGTATCAGTTTGTTCAGTCTGCCGAATAATTTCATGTAGGCTTTAACACCTGCTAGAAATAAGTGAGTTATGTGTGCAAGGTGAAAGAATATATGGAGAATGAGAAATCCATCCATATGTCAACATATGCCAAAGAGTCCAACTTTTATGTTTGTCATACACATTGCACAATTCATAACCTTTGATATGTGTTTGAACATGTGCATGCGTGGCTGGAGTTCCCATGACATATTTTTCTGTTTACTTTTGGCAAAGATAATATACTTTTTTTTTTAAAACACATCTGTCTCCATGTGACTTGGTGATCTTAAAGAAGTTAACACTTGAGCTTACAATTCCAAGATTTTAGAATACTAGATCACATTCACCAAGAATGTGCTTTGGGAAAGAATGGAGACTATATTAAGCATCTGAAGACACATTTTAAATTCATGTAATCATAATAATTAGTGCCCAACGTTTACATATTAATTGCATACTGGGAGAGAGTGCTACCTACATGATGCATCTCTAACCTTGACTTTGTGAATTCATGTAAGGTTACATGGCGATTACTCATTGCACATTGGGTTCATAAATAAATTTGATTTCAGTAAAACTTCTGCTACTTCTGAATATCTCTTAAATATTGATCAATATTATATGATTTTATATAATTTTTATAAACTTGATATTATTTTGGATCAGAATTTAGCCTACATACGTAAAAGATTTATCTTAAATTTATACTTAAAGTTCAATTTAGAATAGTAAATCATTTTTGTTGGTTTTTTGTTTTCTTTGTTTACAACTGAATAAATATGTAAACATTTATCAAACAAGTATTTGTTATTCTTATTCCTTAAAATAATTACTTTGCATATTTACTAAATTGATTCGGTATGTATCACTTCTGATATAATAGGATATCTCTCTAATACATAAAATAATTAGCTAGAAAATAAAACTAGTAGTTATTATTTTACTTTTTGAATTTGTGAGCTTATTCTTGTAATTTTTCATGTAATATAGTTTTATGTTTAATAAATCTGGATGGTTACTCATGCTTTCTAAAAGAAAAACTTTTTAAATTTGTGCCGTCTTTCATTAGGACTCGAAAATGAGAAAGCAAGTTACTTTTTGTACTGAGTTCAAACTACTTGGCAAACTTGATTGGTTTTTAGTGTTAGACTTGGTTTTATATTTTACATCCTGTTGAGTGCAAATGATTTTTAGGAGTTAGACGGACAAAATGTAGCATGTAATATTGGTTTTGGGGCATTGGAGCCTAATGCTTCAGTGTTCAAATTTTTTTTTCATTGTTTTTGAGGACTTGCTTGTGTTTATTGACAAATAATAATTTGATTGTTAACTTCCCAAGATTTTTGGTCCATCTTATGGACAAGAAGTCAACATTTCAAAATTTCCCTGAACAGTATCCTAAGATTCTTTATGCAGTGGTGTCAATTTGTCATCTTCTAAAAGAAAGCTCTTAGCATGAGGTTTTATCTGCATCATTCTTACTGAATAAATCATATCTTTTCATTTTGCTTTAGTCCATTCTTGTGAATTACATGTTTGCCTTGTGAACATTTTTTTGAGAGAAAAGAGGATGTGCGCCAAGTGCACACATCCTATGTTATTTATATATAAGCATTCAAATTACATTCTCATTTTACAAGAGATGGTTCGTCCAATCCCGTAAAATACATTTGGCCATACAAATAATATTTTCAATGTAGCATTGTTCCCCTCTAAAAATACTTGCATTGCGTTAACACCATATCGACCATATGAAAGCCACTGGCATTGCTCGGCGCCTCCTCGACATATAGCAGGGATTTTGTTGTGCATCTCCACCATATCTAAATGAACTCCAAAAGGCTATCGACGAGCTGACATTAATCCATGAGCATTCAGATTCTTGCCATACCCTTCTTGCTACTGCACAATAAAAAAATAGATGGTCGATATCTTCAACTTGTTCTTCACAAAAGACACACGTAGTGTGAGCATCTAGAGTCCATCTCACTCTGTAACTTTGCGTTAGTAGGCATTTGTTTCTAATCAGCCACATAAACACCTTGATTCTCAATGGTATCTTCAATTGCCAGATGAGGCGGCAATCCAAGCTCATCTCTTCATCCACTAGTTGGTTGTTACCACTCAACAGTTTATATACTTCTCTAACAGAAAATCTGCCAGATTTCCAGACCCACCCATCTTGTTTCGAGTTATCTACGTAATGTGACTCGAGTCGCCCCAATAAGATGATATATTCCTCAAGTCTAATGTCTGAGAGTGGAGCTGCCAATTGCGGGATCCAAACACCATTAGTTAGAATATTGCCATCCCAGTATGTTTGCCTTGTGAACATATACTACCTTTTATCTAGTTCAGCTTGTGGATTTAACTTTTTTCCCCTGGCCTCAGGATGTGCTCCTTTGAAAACATCGTCTAGCATGTCTTCTATGGTGTGATGTGATTGTCCTAAACAAGGTGTACTTTTTGTGTTTTATTAGGCTAACACATTTAGAGAAAAGAGATATTGACACATGGCACATGAATCCTTGGATCAAGTGGAATTTCAAAGAGTACATTATAGAAACTAAGATGATGCTTTCGAGATACCTTTTCTCTGAATTTCTCATTTTCAGTGATTAATAAAAGTAGGTATGTATTAGCCAAAATTTTAAGTGTGAACTGAGATATTTTCTGAAACAGATAGATTTCTGTTTATTGGCTTGACAAGAATGCTATTTTGAGAAATATAATATCTGCTTTTGTCTTATGGATTAAGGTCTGTGTTGCCTTAACTGGATATTATTAGACATTATGATTTGATGATGTTCGTAGTAGTCTAGTTAGGATCATTTTGAAGGCCTGATGCAACATTCTTTGAGATTTCCTTCTAAAAAAAAGACATTCTTTGAGATCTTTTTCAAACATTATAGGCTGGGCCCATATCACCTCCTCTCTGTCCCCTTTCTTCTGTTTTAGGCATCAGCTGAAATCTTCTTTACATGTAATAAATCCTTCCCAAAATGTTTGTTTCATTTTACACTATGACTAACTTTATTAGTACCTTCTTACCAAAAAAAAAACTTTATTAGTACCTGAAAATGGTGTATCTTGGATCATTATGATACTGTTGGTATAGGTACACATGATGCCAGTACAGATGGATGATACACCTAAAGTTAAAATGTTAAAATTCAAGTATTTAAGCCAAAGTGTGGAGTTTAGCATACCAATGAGTAAACAATACCTATCTAGAAAAGCAAATCTTAGATCAACATGAAGTGGCTTCTCAAAGCTTCATGAATCCTTCTTAGAATAGATATATCCGAAAGATGCTGAGGTAATTATTATCTGTTGGTTAAGTAAGGCATTACACTGGAGTCATCATTGGTATATCTGGATTAGAATGATTGAGAATGAAATCCTTGCGTGCTATTTGTTTCCTCTTCTATTGCCTCTGCTTTTGATTGATGGAACACTTTTCTGGTGTCTCCCTGCACGCTTGATCCTAAGGCTTCCAAGCACGAGTTGATTGTTCCTTTCATTCTGCAGTTCTACATCATTTCTAAAGGTCTGAATCATGGAAAACCATTTCCCATAGTTAAGTTTAGGAAGATGAAATTCTCTTAATTTTGGCAACTGTTGCAGTGAATAAATCACTAGACATGCTTACTATCACTATTTGATATCTTGTAAATTAAATCTCATATCTCACTCGTACTAGTCTGATTTGTCTTTCGGAATGTTACCTCATAAACTATCTTGAGGTTGACTATCTCATGTAACCTTTTTATTTTGATGATGAAACTAGAGGGTTTCCACCAGGAATTTATTAGAAGTATACATGTACGGAAGAGTAGAAGTGCAGAAGGATATTTGCAAATTTGTGAGGATCCACACACTTAAAGAAAAAAAAAAAGATAGTGTAAACTTCTGGAGTGGATTTTTAGAAAGCATAGCTCTGTAGTTATCTGTTTGGCAAACTGTGATTATGTTTTGTTTAGTCTCAAGTTCCTTATATGAGATGGTTGATGTGAAGCAAGTATATCTATATGAACTGAAATCCAGTAGAGAATTTGTTGTTTTTGAGTAGATAAGAGCACTTTGATGAAAGGCCTGAACTTCCTTGTGGACTAGATGGTTTTGGATGACGAAGTTTTTGTTCATTTTACTTCACTTGAAAAAGTGTTTGGCATGCTCATTGTTTGTTTCTGCTTCACAGCAAAATGTTAATGATTTTGTTAGGTATGTTTGACATTACTTGTAAACGGTCCTTATGATGATTGTGCTTAGAGGTGTTCATGGTCTTGTTAGATCCAGCCTGAACCCGATCCGGGTCCAACCAGATCTAACTTTGTCTGGGTTTGCGTCGAAAGGATCCCTGGATCCAGTCCAGTCCAAGTTTTTTTTCTTAAATATGGACCACTAAGTATTTATTTACTTTAAACATGAAACAAGTTTTTTCTAGATATTAAAGTATTCTTCAAAGATTTGAAGTTATTTGTTTTAATATATTTTAAAAATTAAAGTAATTTTTATACTTCAATATAGATTATCTGATTCAATTTCTTTTAAAAAAAACTCAAAAGATTATATCGTCAGGTTGGGTTGACTTTGGGTTTGAAAATTTTGATCACGTATCTTATCTTTAGATCGAAAGGGGTCTGTAAGGACTATAATTCTATGATGAGATTGAGAATTGTAAGATATTATCTATATATTTAAAGATATTTTAAGTACAATATTACTGTTATAATTTATAATGATGTCATATTTTGTTAACTACTTTCCTGTTTATAATCCCCACTATATATATGTATATATATATATATACATATATATAAGAGTAGTTTAAGTTGAATTATCCAAAAAATAAACAATAACATGACTAAAATGCAACAATAATATGCAATCAACATTTAATATTCATATTTTTGTTATTAAACATTTAATTACAATAATCTCTTTCTTTAATTCTCTCTTTGCATCTAGATCTCGGTTATCATAGATATGAAATGAGAGACCTAGATGAAATCGTACAGGCTTTGTCGGATCTTGGTTAGGTTTGGTCCTACCAAGAATTCAAATTGACCTAAATGAGGTCGGATGGGTTTGTGTAAATGGTTCACTGGGTCGAATCCCCTAGTTGTGTTGCTTGCTATGTTATTCCTATATATACCCGTAGACTTGTATAGTTCTCTTCACTTCAATTAGTTTAGGTAATTGAATGTGCAATTCCTCGTCCGGAACCTGAGCATTCTGTTTTATAAGTGGCTTCCTTACCTTGAAGTTTTATTACCTCTGGGTTAATTTTTATGTTAGCGACCATACTTTCCATTACAAAAGAGCTACAAATAAGCATACCCTGCGTTCTCCGGATTAACATGGTCAAGTCAAATTTTGTGGGTTAATATGAACATGGTTCAAGCTTGTTTGGAGATCACAATATCAAACCCTGGGGAAACACGTTTATCCTTGTTTAGTGAAAACATGAACTTAGGTTAATGCTGATAAAAGTAACATGGTATAGGCTTGAACTAAGATAACCTTATTCTGATTGGATCAAGGACAACACAAGAGGCAGAGGGCCAGGCTCGATGCCCATTTTTATTGACATTGATGCCAAACAGGCCTTGAGTCTTGAGTCTCAAGTTTTTTTCTTCTTTTCTTTTCCTTTTTTTTTTTTGATATTTTACAGAGTTTTCAAGATTATTCACATTAAGAAATCTTCTAAAAATGCTTATCTCAAGCAATCTTTTAGAAACAAAGATTAACAAGATCCAAATCAAAGTAATTAAAATACCAGGTACAGAGATGATATTTCTAAATTGATGAAATGTATACTTATTCTTAAATTGCCTCAGTTTAACTGGGAAGTGCTAAATTTCATTACTTCATCACCGAAACATGGCTTGAGAAGGTGAGTTTTGCACTTGGGACCTTTCGAAAGTGCAAGCTTTTAATATTTTCTCTTGCATATTATCGATAACATTGAACTCGATCCTTAAAAGGCTAATCTCATTTCGTGAATTATTTTCTTGCACGCTGTATTGGGATTTGACCCATTTATATATCATAAAAGGACACAGAAATTGCATTCTCACTGCTTCTCGAATAGTTCAATTGTTACATATTGTCGCAAAGGATTCAAGACGAGAATAAATCCAAGTCATTGCTGAAGCCTCAAATATAACAATGACCAAAAGAGTAGGCAATTTATTATTATTATTATTATTATTATTATTATTATTATTATTATTATTATTATTATTATTATTATTATTATTATTATTATTATTATTATTATTATTATTATTATTAGTCAAGGAGATGGTTTTAAGAAGTTATGAAGTTTCGCTATCCAATATCCTTAATATACAATCCTCCACGTGAAAAGCTTGGGCTTCTATCTTTATTCAGATAAGGATAGTTGAAGAAGTCGTATGCACATTTCCATACTCGTAGTTATAAGGTCAGAATCGTCAGATCATGTGGTATAATACTTTATTATCCCTCGTGACACTGAATTGGTGCTTCGTATGATCAAAGAAAAAGGGATTAACATCAGCATGCATGAGTTCAAAAAGAGAAAAAAAAAAGAGACCCAAATATACTCATTTTTTACTTTCTTGTGTTTGCTATTCCCTCAAATTAATTAAGCACTTATCTGATGATGTACTAACATTGATGTTCTCTTAATTCAGCAATATATTTGGAAGCCATTCCATCAGTCAAATGAGGATATTTAATTTGTGACCTAATCAAAGTTCTCTTGTGGAAATTTGACCTTGACAGACGCTTTTATGAAATGGAAATAGAAATAGAACAATGAAGGAAACTTGTTCAAGACAACGGGCCCCAAACTAAATAACATTACCTGGTCAGCTATAATCAGTTAACTACAAATGATAATAATTTAAAACGGAGGCATGATCGCATTAATAGCAAAGACTAGTAAATTGTAATATCTGCCCAAATCAAAACAAAACAGAAAAAGAAAAAGAAAAATGAAAAATGAAAAATGAAAAAGAAAAAGGAACAGAGTAAATGGAGCTTTAGACATGTGTCAATACCCTATTGGACCCCCAAACTCACTCATTCCCACTCTTCCCTCAAGTATATAAGCCTAAATGTTAGAATTTTTACCTCTTTCCCTCTCTCATTTATCTTTGGAAACATTGGAAACTCAATCTCAAGATCCAAATTCGAAAATTGAAGTGTTGTTCATGCAATTACAACAGTAAATCAGCAAAGAGAAGAGGGATTTCTGAGGCAAGGAGCAAGGGAGGAAGGGATTGAAGAGTGAAGGAAGGGAAAGAAAGAATCTCTAAGTAAAAAAAGAAAGGAATTAGGGCTCAAAGGTATGTAGAGGGATCCCACACATTGACCTTGTGTCAATCTGGTTTTTTTTATGACTGTTCAAGCATGTTAATAGTATGATTTATAATTGAAAGTACGAAGATGAAACTTAGGGCAGCAAAATATTATGATTATATAAAGCCCTAAAGTATGTTTTAGCCTTTGAAATTATGAATTTCATATGCTAGAATTAAATGGTATTATGATGGTCATTAGATGATCAAATGTATGAGCATGCTATTGTATTGAACCTCAATTGAATGATGTATTGAACGATATCGACAACTAAGAAAGACCCTAGGTACACAATTTGTTATGTATTTTACAAAATGATCATAGTATGATTCAGGACAGATTGATAATGCTTCGGTATTTTGTGAATAACTCTCAAAATACAACTCATAATGAGATGAAATCATTTGCTATAGAAAGTATATTTCGATACTTACGTTTTGATATATCATTTATAATTTTTGGACAACTATAGCTTGACCAAAATGCCCTCGAAAGTGAAACTGTCAAAAAGAGACAGGTTCAACTGACCTGGTACAGGTTCAACCGACCTGGGGCAGGTTCAATCGACCTAAGTGTTAGGTTCAACCGACTTGATCCCAGAATTGATAAAATATTACTATTTTTTCTAGTCGGGTCTATTGATTGATAACCTAAGTCACGTATTGCATGTTCAGTCGTAATATATTAAAATGTTAATGTATTGATGTATGATCGTAGGAAATGAACACGTTGGAGTTTATGCATTAGGCGCCTGTCGGGATGGAGGATAGATGTCCTCGCCTTTATGGTCCAGATGGGGGGGTATGATGAATTGCTTCGTGCAGAATCCACAGGAGCAAGTGCGTCCCTGGTTTAGCTAACCATTTATGACCGACCAAGGTTACCCCAATTCTCCAATACATGTAAAGGTTCATGATAGATGATTGAAATGAACCTATGGTTATAATTTGATAATTGATGAATAAATGGTTCAAGGAACCACATGGATATGAAAGGATCAAGGATCCTTATGGCTATGAAATGAGCAAGGCTCATCATGAAATGAGGACGACTTCATATGAGGACGGCTATATGGGGACGACTCAAGGAAGTCACAAGGTGAACTTCTGGTTATTAAATGACAACGAATAAGATAAAGGTCTAGCATGGACACATATGTTATTGATATGAACATTAGGAAATCTAATGTATGAAGTGTTCATCTTAGATATGATTATGATTATGAAAATGACTAAAGTCAAAGATATAACGATTTTTATGAATTATGGTTCATGGAACCTTATGTTTATTCATGGATAATGGATCCTATATGTTTTATAATTATTGATGCATAAAAGTTATGCTGATTTGTGATTATGCTAAATATGGTAAAGAATTTTATTGCTAATGTTTATGGCTCTAAATACTAGGCGAAAGCTTATGAGACTGCAGGTGCAGGTAGACATGGTTAGTTATGATGGTGGCGCTGCTCATGACCAAGAAAGTTGCACATGGCATATGCTAAGTATCGAGTCTAGTCTCATGTATGGCCAATTAGTAGGCCTATTCTTTATTTTCCATGTATCGAGTCTTATATATCGGGCTATGTGGCTCAAAACTATATTTAAGCCAAGGGCTTTTGATGTAACTTAATGTGTTTAAGTTAACATTATGTTTTATGATGATCACGGATCAGTTTATACAAATCGTTTCCGCTGTTTTAATGTTGAGTTTTATGAGTTTCAACTGTATATGATGTATGTGTCCCTATGGCACCTCGTGAACCACCTCGACGCGTGTCGGATATCAATTTGTGCACGTATGGGGCGCATTCGCGAGGCATTACAGATCATTAGGTATCAGAGCCTAATGTTGGCTCTAATGTTATAAGTTGTCCGAAAGGTTAAAGTCCATGTGCAATCGTCATGAGCATCCACCGAATATTGTCAAGAAAGGGTAAGCATTAAATTGTTCGAATTGCTAACTGTCTAATGGAAGAATGATATGTTGTTTCAGAATATGGATCGCCATGGTGAACGTCGTGATGCTGTTGACGAGGGACGTCACATATTCATGATGACCATGCAAAGAATGGCAAGGGCCATTGAAAAGAGCATAAGTAGAACAAGAAGTTCTAGTCGCTCAAGTTCTTATGAAAGATTCATGAAGACCAACCCGTCAATATTCACCGATGATAGAGATCCGGATAATGCAACTTCATGGTTGGTGACAATTGAAGAGAAACTTGAAGTATGTGACTGTCCTGATAAGCGTATGGTGACTTATGCTACCCACCAATTGACTGAACATGCAAAAGATTGGTGGAAGTCAGTGGAAATGACTAAGTTTGCTGATGAAGACAGAATCAGTTGGGGAAAATTCAAGAAGGCATTTGAGAAGGAATACTTTCCACAACATGTGAAGGATCAGAAGCAAAGAAAATTTCTGACCTTGCAACAGGGCAACACGTCAGTTGAGGAATATGTCAACAAATACCATAGTTTGGAGAAGTATAGTCCTTTGGGAAAATCTGAAAGAGCAATGGCTAACATATTTGTGGAAGGACTGAATTCGGGCCTGCAAATAAAGGTAGTTTGTGGAGAAACCCCAACATTAGCCAAGTCCATTAAAAGGGCGACAATTATTGATAGGACTTTCCAAAGTCAGAAGACAATTTTCAAAGGGAAAGCACCTCAGAAAAATGAAGACAAAGGCAAGGCAAGGCAAGGCAAAGTCAAATAAGAAGTGGTGGAAGCCTCCTAGAAAGGAAGAACCCTCAAAAGAAAGGGCAAATGCATGTGTGAATTTCAATAGGCCTCATTCTGGGGAATGTCACTTTAAATCTGGAGCATGTCTTGGTTGTGGCAAACAAGGACATTATGTGAGGGATTGTCCAATGAAGCGTGAGGCTCCACGTGACAAGGGCAAAGGCAAGATGAATGAAACTCCTCTAAAGATACCAAGGAGAGTCTATACTATGCAAGCTGAGGTGGCAAGATGCTCAAATGAAGTGATACAAGGTACACTTCTAATAGCAAATTATTATGCAAATGTATTGTTTGATTCAGGTGCCACACACTCTTTAATTTCATATGATTTTGCAAAGTTATTAAAGGTTAAAGTAGAAAGAATGAACTGTGAATTGGAGATATTGACCCCAATTGGAGATGTATCAACTAGAAGGTACATTCCAAATATTAGTGTGCAGGTTGAAGGCATCAACTTGCCAGCTGATTTGGTAGTGTTACCTATGGTAGACTACGACGTCATACTAGGTATGGATTGGTTATCCTACCATGACGCAATTGTGCATTTCCGGGAAAAGAAGGTACTCATTTACACTGAGAAATGACGTCAAATAGTTGTTGGAGGAGTTCCTTCTGGCGAGCAAAGGATGCTGATTTCAACAGTGAAGGCAAACAAGATGTTGAAGAAAGGTTGTCGAGGATTTCTTGCAAGTGTGTCTATGAACGACCCACAACTTAAAGCATTGGAATGGATTGATGTGGTGCAGGAATTTCCAGATGTTTTTCCTGAAGATTTACCTGGATTACCACTTGAAAGGGAAATTGAATTCCATATAGATGTAATCCCAAGGACAACATCAATTACAAAGCCACCCTATCGCATGACGGCAACAAAGATGAATGAATTGAAGACTCAACTACAAGAACTGCTTGACAAGGGATTTATTCGACCTAGTGTGTCACCATGGAATGCGTCGGTGTTCTTTGTCAAGAAGAATGATGGATCACTTAGATTGTGCATTGATTACAAAATTCTCAACAAGGTGACAATCAAGAACAAGTACCCATTGCCATGCATTGACGACTTATTTGATCAATCGGTATTTTCAAAAATTGATTTGAGAAGTGGATACCATCAGCTGAGGATACCTGAAAATGATATATCGAAAATTGCTTTTCGATCAAGGTATGACCATTATGAGTTTTTGGTTATGCCTTTTGGACTAACGAATGCTCCTGCAGCATTTATGAACTTGATGAACAAGATTTTCAGACCTTCTCTAGACCAATTTGTCATTGTATTTGTGGATGACATCTTGATCTACTCATCAAGCCCAAAAGAGCATAGGCGACATTTATGGATTGTATTGCAGACCTTGAGAGAGTGATGACAGGGAATTTACTCTTTGCTTTCATACACAAAGACTATACTTTTTCACGAAATTATGCATCATTCATATACATTGTCATGCTATCTTAAGTCTTTTACATGATTTTAAATTCCATGAGCTCTGATCTACACTTCTCGTCCCCTATGATTATTTCTAGCAATGAATTGAGTATTTATCCTCAACTTTTTCTCACAGGATTAACAACATTTATGCTGAAGCTTCACATGGGGGTATCTGCACTGAAAGACCGGACCTGGGGGTATCCGCAGCTGCGACCTGCCAAAGTTCACTAGAAGACAAAATGCAT
>LTAE01006771.1:3523-24438 GCA_001647135.1 Pontederia paniculata
GGTAGAATATACGTGATTATTTAATTATTCTTTAATTTATATTGGTATTTTAATATATGTTTAGTTAAACGATACATATATTTATATTCTATGTTATGTTTGGAGTGAGATGAAAATAAGAAAGTAAAGAATGACCTTATTGCTCTTGAGTAAAAAAAAACACAACTTTCCCAATTTTTCATTCTCATTAGCACATAGTGTGAAATTATATTACTTATACAATGAAAATTACCTTATTACCCTCTCTTCAAAGGCTTGGAATATCTTATATTTTGCTTAATACGAAGGATATCCTATTTTTTTGAGAATATAATCATACAATGAGTAAAATTAATTTAATTCGATCAAACCTCGTTTCTTTAAAAACTATCTTAAAATACGTGAAATTATTACTTTTCATTCATTATTTCACCAAAATTATGAAATTTTCTAAATAGTTTTATCATATTTTTTATTTTAATTATTATATTTTTTATGCCATTCATTATCATTAGTTACTTATAACTAAAATATAATTATAAAATATTACATTTTTCTTCAATTTAAACACATGACTTAATAGGAATAAATATATTGGCATATATACAAGTGTTGTAATGACCGCATGATCACTTTGCCAATGATGAGCAGAGCGCCTCCGCGGATGATGCCTCACCAACAGATTCCGTTAATGTTACTCGTAAGCGATAGGGCAGTATGCAACCATAGTAACGTTCAAGTTCACGTGGACAACTTGGAAGTAACATAAAAGGGAATTGATGGCGACGCATTCGGTGGTGATATGCGAACGACAAGGCAAGCGATCAACATGCAGTTAACGATCGGCATTGGCGGGGCGAAATGTGGCAGGCAATTAGCCATATAGAAGGAACATGATGCCTACAGGGAGCCCCATCCATTGTATGAAAACCTATCGCTCTTTCTCTCTCCCTCTCTTCTCTCTTCAATTGGTATCAGCGTGGTTGTTGACCTTGTCCACAGAGAAAATGGAGTCCTTATTATTTTTTCCAGCCAAGCAATGCTCACAAGCATTGTTCTTATGCTAAAGATGTTAGACACTAAATTCATCTTCTTTATTTGTTCCATTTTCGAGTTTTCAAGATGTCCTAACCTCTCATGTTAGATATCATAGTCAAACATATAACACAAAGTATATTGAAAGAGCCTTTTGTTTCGTTCATTGACGATTACTCTAGATGTTGTTATGTATATTTTCTATAAATAAAGTCAGAAAATTTTGAGACTTTCAAGATGTACAATGCATAAGTTGAAAAAATTTTAGAAAGACATATAAGGTGTCTAACGACAGACATAAGAGGAGAATATATCTCTTATGAATTTGAGAATTACTGCATTTCAGAGGACATACGCAGTAAAACTTCGATATTGTATAGGCCACAAGAATGATGTGACAAAGATGACGAATGCAGTAAGATGTATGTTGTCCCATTCCAAAACTCTTTTGGGATGAGACATTGATGATCACTTGTGATATACAAAACATGATTCCTATTAAGTTAGTAGACGCCATACGAGTTGTAAAATAACAAGAAGCCCGAGTTGGGTCATCTCCGAAAGTGGGGATATAAATCACACGTATTAATTTCAAGTCAGCTTAGGGACACAAGTTGGTCTTTAGGATGAAAATATGAGGTTTATTGAATACACTGAACAATCCAAAGGGTATATATTTTTTCATCAGGAAAAAGAGCTCATACAGAATCATGATGCTATCTTTCTTGAGAACGAAAAGAAGCAGATCAAAGAGGATGATTATCCCCTCAAGATTCTAGGAGACGATGGACACAACTTCATAAATACACTGGGCTATCCAATAGTTGGAAATGATATTTCACATAATGATAAATTTTTGAAAGAAGTTGAGGAATTCATTATTTCCATAAGTATATCCATCACATAATGATAAGCATCCACACATTTAGATGATTATGTTATGTATGAATGCGAGACATCGTATTACTCCGTTGGTGTTCATATAGAGGATTATATATATCCTATTTGATATAAGGAAGCAATGACTTTAAATGAGTCAAAATCATGATCGACCGCCATGAAGCTGAATTGGGCTCAATTAATAAAAATAGAATCCAGACATTATGCGATTATCAAAAATAGGCAATCCACATAGTGCAAATGGGTATTCAAAAGAAAGTATCAGATTGATGGTTCTCTTACATAAAGAGAGATTGGTGGTCAAGAGTTATATAGTACTCAACAATCTAAAAAAACATTTCAAGAAAATTATTTTATGGTGGCTAAATTTGCATCAATTTAGATGATCTTAGAGATAATGACATATATGAATTTGAAATTGTTTCAAATGGACGTCAAGATAATTTTTTTGAATGGAAACCTATCAGAAGTCGTAGATATACGACAACCTGAATGATTTCAGATAAAAGGTCATGAGAATAAATTGTATAAGCTTCGAAATCATTGTATGACTTAAAGCAATCGTCTAGACAATAATACCTGAAGTTTTATGAGATGATAGTCCAATTTAATTTTATGACGAACAAATTGGATCATCATCAAGAAAAAATAAAAGTAGTTTTGTAATATTATCATTATATATGGATGACATACTGCTTGTTGAAAATAATATAGAGATGCTCAACGAGATTAAAGAAAATAAAGCAAGCGATTTGACATGCCAAACATGAGAGAAGCATCTTATGTATAATTCAAATCAACCGTGAAAAAACTCAAAAAGTTTAAATTTAAGTAAAAAAATACATTAGTAAGGTAATGATAAAGTTCAAAATGTAGAATAACAGTCTCGCACCAACACCGTTAGTGATTGCGAATAAAATAAGTAAAAGTCAATGTCCCAATGCAGGACAAGAGTCTTTAGGTGATCCTTATGCAAAATCGGTGGGCAATATGATGTATGTGATGCTTTATACGAGACCTGAACTGATTTACACGAAAAGCCTTATCAGCATATTTCAAAATAATTTTGAGAAGGTCCATTGAGAGGTCAATAAGAGGATACTGCGATATTTGAAGGTGCAACGCAATTAAGTTTGGCATATCAAGCTAATACATTTGTGGCCGTATGATATTCATATGCGAACTTCTCATATGATTGTAAGTTCACATTAGATCACTTGTTCATTCTGAGTTAAACAATCATTTTTTTTGTAGCAAAAAATAAGGGTGTGTGTCTAGACGCACATAGAAGGCTGAACACATTGCTTGCAATAGAGCAGCAACCTATGGTAAATAACTTAGGTGTTTATCTTGAAATTAGAGCTCGATCTGGTCAAAGGATCATTACTGATGCGCTATAATAACCAAACATCGATAAATTTGATACACATTGGAGCCAATAGTTAAAAAGGAAAGCACATTGAAATTGAATATCACTATATCCAGGATATAGTGGATAAGAAGAAAACGATAATGACCTATGTGTCTACGAATGATATGTTGACTGATTCTCTCACAAAGAGAATTATAATCGAAATTTTCATGAAACATGTTGGCTTTATGAGACTCAAAAATATTTGAGTCAATGTGAAATATTCATGGATAGTGAAACTTCATAATCTACAGTTAGACTTCTCACATATAATGGGACACAATGACCTTGATGGTCAAGTGGAAGATTGTTGTAATAATCATGTGATAATTGTGCCAGGTATGAGCAGAGTGCCTCTACGGATGACGCCTTGCCAACGGATTTCCGTTAACATCGTTTGTTAGAGACAAGGTAGTGCGCAGCTGTAATAACGTCTAGGTTCACGTGGACGACTTGGAAGTAACGTAAAAGGGAGTTGATGTCGAGGTAGCAAGACAAGCGATCGACACGTAGTTAATAGTCGAAATTGACGGGGCAGACTGTGGTGGGCAATCGACCAATATAAAGGTTACAAACGTTTATAGGGAACCCTATCCATTGTATGAAAAACCTATTGCTTTTTCTCTCTCCCTCTCTTTTCTCTTCAACAAGAATATCGTATTTTAATATTTATTCCTTTCAAATTTATTCTCTAACCAAATGACTCTTAAAGTGCAATATTAGGGTTACAAGCAATGCATGCCAACTTCTTATGTCTATTAGTCATGTTGGGAGGCTAATTATTATCAACAAAGTGATATAATACATATATAATATATATATATTGATCAAGTTGGTTGACATAGATGATTAGCGGGTCTATATCCCGAGTTGAGGGACCAGGAGCTAGTAGTTTCGAGTTCGAGCTCCGAAGTCGCTAATTTGGCTAAGAATTTATCCTGCCACTCTATGTCCAAACACCGAATTAGTAAAATACTAGTAGTCTTGAATATCAATGGGCTTGATCGAAAAAAAGAGTGCAATATATATTGATGTTATTAATTATTGTCATTTAATAATTATACTGCTGCTATATGATTATAATTATTAAAGGTTATTATCAAGTGATGTCGTTAGAATCATCTTATCATACATCGGAAATTAATTCAACCATGTGCCAGAACTCAAATTTTAAGACATTTTAGTCGTGTTTTTGAAGTGGGATTTTGCTTTGGGCAAAAGAGTAAAATAATATTATAAGAAATAGGTCAAAATAAGATTGCTAAAGAATGACAAATATGATTAATTTACTATGATTATAAATAATCATAATTCAACGAGAGTTAGAGTGGAGTGGTAAGGAGCTCGAGGTCTTATCTATTATAGTCAGGTGTCTGATTCGAGGTGATACATATTAATCGAATGCTAATAGTCCCACGTATTATTATTCAACTAAAAAAATAATGTAGCAATTTAAAAATACAAGTAACATGCATGCCATTCTTTTTTTTTAAAGTAGTTCAGTATTGTAGTAAATTGTTATACTAGAAGTTAATTATTTATTATAAAAAATAAACTGTTAGAAATATATTTATTTTTATATTTATACTCTTATATAACATTTATTTTAATCTTATTATCTTTTTTTAATGTCGTTTTCCTTAACGAGACATGTTCACAGCTCAGATATAATTTGCTCTCTAACAAACTTTTGATTTTCTTAGTTGGGCCAGATCTAACATGTAATCCATCATATTCTACTTTCCATATGCAAAATAATTTTGGCGCATTATTCCAGAAAAAAAAAGAATAACATTATTTTTCATCAAAAGAACACTTCTATTTATAATTATATTTCACAAATTATGTTTTACTTTTCGCTGTGAAATAAGGTCAATTGTACAAACTGCAAAGCCATCTAACTAAATTGTATACACTGCAGTAGATTTGCAGTTTGTACTGCACAGCCATCTAACCGTTGGACGGTGCATATATTTCCTGGTCTCCTCTCCCAAGATAAAAAGTTAAAGCACGTATCTGAACAAAAAAGTTACAACAAATAAATTCTTTAAAAAGTTACAGCATCTAACTTAAAAAAATACAGCACATGAATTTTAAGATTACCCTGTACCACTTCTCATTGTTCATCCTTACTATTAAAATGTAAAAAAACTTGGCCAACAATTAATTAATTTAATAGTTGACAAAATAAATAAAATATCATCAATACATTTTAAAATTGTGTTAAATTTGATTAGAAAAGATACAAACCTTTTAAATATTATTATAAGTGACGATGCTCTGAAATTTTACATTATTTAATCTTTTGTTATATAACATACATATATGTGTTACAATGTTATCAGATCAAAATATAACATAAAATAATTATCTACTCTTATTTTTATTTTATTTCAATAGTTTTCCTTTTTCTATTTCTTTAAAAATAGAATAAAATAATTTAATAATTTTTAATGCAGAAACCTTATAACATAAGTATTTTATTATAATTTTTATAACACGGGGAAAAAACTTAATTTTTAGAAAAAAATTAAACTCTCTTAATATCTAAAAATTCTTAAAATACAATTATCGAATTAAAAATCGATTTCATATGGAAATAATCGAACTTTCCATGCCCCTCCATTATCAAGTTTTTTTTTTTGCGGCCTTCAATCCCCGAAACCCAAGACCAGCACGAGCGCCTCAAGTGACGTCAGCCCCTTCCGTACGACGTGGCCCGCGGCGTCCCCACGCCGTCCGATAGGAACCACGTGAGGTCCACGGCGTCCGACGTGGCGGATCCCCGGCCTTTAATCTCGACGTGACGCGTCTGGAGACAACTCCACGAGACGTTCCGCACCCCGCACGTGCCGCCCCCTGCTCTTTTTGGGCCACGTCCCTCACGGCTCGCACCCTACCCGCGGGACCCATGACACACCATCTACGCGGTACATAACAGCGTAGACGCATTTCTGGCCTACGAAGGAGCCAGAAGGCGGGTCCCACTGGACACGTGGGCGATGGTCCGCGCCTGCACGCTGTTGCGTACGACAAGCTCCCCATTTTGGCGAAAAGTGCGATTGAGGTGCACAGTTGCGGTCCACGTTGGTCGGGAAAAAATGAGAGGGAGCAAAATGTTCGATTTCTCCTAGTGGGACCCAACGCACGCTCGCGGGGCCCACTCGACTAGCACTCGTTGTCCCGTCGGAACACACCCAATCTTGTAACTGGTTCCGCTCCTTCGCACTTTGCGTCGGTAATTTTCCGATCAAAAAAGTATCAAACCCACCCAGCAAACATAACATTTATAATTATCATCATAACTTAGTTCTATATGTATTCTACATATCAATAATTTTTTTTGAAAAAAAAAACATATTATCGAAGCATACTATAACTATACGGATAATTTTTTTATATTAATAGCAGTATGGCTTTGATTTATCAGCTTGTTTGCATAGGATTACATTGCATGTGGCAGGAGTAAAACCATGACAAATTTCTGGTGTCGCCCACTGATTTGTTTTGGTCAGAAAAAAAAATGGGGCAGAGAGTTGATGAGGATGAATTGCCCATGCCGACATCATGTCCCCCCCAATTGCTAAAATTGGTGTGCTCGAAGGTTTTAACTCGTCAAACTTGATTTCTCATTGGTTGCGAATTCTCTGCATACTGATATTTTAAATCAAACATATGACCCGTCTCACTTTTTCTTCTGCTGTTAAAAAGTGGTTATATAATTGACATGGTTAATTAAATGATTAAGGATCACCAGCTAATTAAACAGTGGTTGGGCTTCAACTCAACTCCATCCATCCACCATATGATCCATTGTGTTCACTGAAGAGCCACTGAGCACATCTCGGTCCACGTCGTCCTAATCGCCCTAAACAAAAAAACCTGCACCCGTGGCCTCCATGCTTCCCTCCCACCTCGTTCTTCGTGTAGGTCGTTTGGTGACTCCGAGTGGCCATCTCCATTCGCCACAAACCACATATAATAATAATAATAATATATTTAATTATGTTACTTGCAAGTTGCAACTATCCACTTTATTTACTATGTTATTATGATGGCTTTATTTTGTTATTATTATTATTTTCCTCTCATTAATGAAACCATCGTGTATAAATAAAAAAGAAACAATACATTTTATCTGTCGAGAGGTCACGATAAGATGTTTCCTTATTCGTGACCTTGGAAATTTCCAAACTCGAAAAAAAAGAAAGAAGAAAAAAAAACAGGATAATTATATTAGATTCCTTATTTAAATTTATTTTCCTTATTTCTTTTTGGGGGTGTACAGTATAAGGAGTCGTGCGCGTCATCAGCTCCCTTTCCGCTTCTGGTAATTTTAGGGCTCCTCTACTACTTCGTTTTCCTCGATCGATCTCGCGCTCCTCGGCAATCCATCGAACTCGTCGTCTCTTCGCGCGATGAGTGAGTAGCTTCGAATCCGTGATTTCAGCTCGATTCGCCACTCTGAATCCGCGTTTATATTGGGATTTGATCGTTTTGCTTCAATGTGATGCTTGATTTCATAGTGATCCGATGAAATTTGAGTAGTTTTGTTGGGAACATGTCGTTTTTCTTTGGATTTCAGTTATGGGTGAAAGATATTTTTCTGAGTTTTGTGGCAGTTTCCTTTTCCCTCTCTTTGGAGGATGTGGCGTTTCTGTGTTCATCAGTTCTCAGTTCTCTTGTTGCTTCTAATCGCATATTGTGTTTTGGTGTAATATTTTTGTACTGATTACATGCATAATGTGGAACAAAATGGTTTCAGGTCAAATTTCGAGCTTCTGGAAGTTAATTTCGAGATCTGACGCAGTCCTCAGGTTGTGGAGTCTTCTTGGCATATAAGGTATAGAGGTTAGGAGACTATTTTTCTGAATCATGGAAGGTTCGGCTGAAGTGAACGAGGCTGTAGAAGCCTCAACTGAGACTCCTCACATCAAAAGAATACATATGGATCAAGCGTCACTGCCGCAGTTGGGAGATCGAGAGGCCCTGGAAACTCCTGCCCGGGGGGTGTCTCGAGAAATGGATTGGCATGATCACTTCCCTTTGATGCAGACGCATGATGCAACTCTTGAAAGGACAGGTGGAAAGAATGCAAGTTATAGTATAGTCTCACAGCCTCATGGTGGACTGCGCTGCATGAGCCCTCAATCATCAAGTGACCCGGGTGTCATGGTGGAAGAGTTAACCCTGAAAAATTTCAAGAGTCCAAACATGTCTTTAGGTGGCAGTTCAACTAGTGGGGAAAAACCACCTTTCGGGAAAGGATTGTGGCGGAATTTTACTAGAATTACTTGTGGAGCAGATATAACACCCTCTGGTTCAAATTCGGATGGTTGTCGAGATGATGCATGCAATTCATTTGTAACTCCGTATGGAGCATCGAGACCTGTGATGAATACTTCGAAGGTTTCCGAGCATAAAGGAAGCTTTATGGCCTCTACCAATGCCACAATAAAATCACCTGATGCAATGCAGACTAAGGCCTTGCCATCATCTGGATTTCAACAGTTTTTTGCCAAGAATAAATCAAAGGGGAAAGGGGTGGCTTCTAGACAACATAGCAACATTCCTGATATGCCTGGCAATCTGGTTCGCAATAGAAATGCTCTAAGACTTGACTCTAATCTAGAGAAAATTGCTAATTCATCACCAAAACCTAACGCAAAGGAAGATGGAACATGTTTGCTTGGTGGTGGGTGTGGCAGCACCAAATCTTCTCCTTCCCGTAATGAAGGCATGAGCCTAAGAGAATGGCTTAAGCCAAAGCGGCAAAAGATAAGCAAGGTTGAGAGAATGCATGTTTTTAAGCAAATTGTGGATCTTGTAGATATTTGTCACTCACAAGGAATTTCTTTAACACATTTGCGACCATCATACTTCGTTGTACTACCTATAAATCAAGTAAAATACATAGGATCTTTTTCCTCTCAAGGTCAGGTGGCGCAGCAGCCTGGGATAAGAGAGCAAGATAGTCGCTCTTCAGATCATCAGTTTAAACGGAAAAGGTATATGGAACAAGGTCAAGATACACAGGACGTTTCAATGTCCAAACATCAAAGAATTGGTGATTCTAATGGTATCCGTTTTGGACATTTTGGATATCCTCTTCGGAGTGGCCATCAAATTGATGACGAGGTTGACGGAAATGAAGTAGATAACTCCAGGACAAGGCATTTCTTATCTGATCCCAGGGAACTGAACCTAACTGACCATCATCAACTTTTTGACAAGTCCCATAGCCCAAGTCTCTATAATGTGGGAGTTCAACATTTTATGCTCGAAGAATTGATGAAGTTGGAGGATAGGTGGTATGCAAGTCCTGAAGAGTTACATGATAATGTATGCCAATTTTCATCAAACATCTACAGCCTTGGGGTTCTTCTCTTTGAGGTGTGCAGTGAGACCACATCTTTAATGTTCTTATATTTCAGTAGTCTTGGTTGGTCACTTTGATATTATTTTTTATGCTTGAAAATTTAAAGATTTATATCTACCTTCATTTTGACATTTTCTTCTTTCAGCTCTTTTGTTGTTTTGAGACTTGGGAGGTGCACTCTGCTGCAATGCTAGATCTTCGACACCGCATTCTTCCTCCTAATTTTCTGTCAGAAAGTCCTAAAGAAGCTGGGTTTTGCCTTTGGCTGCTGCATCCAGATCCTTCATCTCGACCAACTTCGAGGTAAGGCTTATCATTTGTTGCAAAATGTGTTATTAGATATAAGTTATATATTAGACAAGCATCACTTCGGTGTACTTTGTTTAGTTTTTCATTAATTTTTTTATGAAGTCCTGCATCATGTGTTATAGTTTTTTTTAGAGGTATCATGTATAGTTTACATTTAGGCCAGGTTCCTCTAAAAAATATATAAATGTCATGTTGCAAAATTAAGTATAATGACTAGTGCAAATCATTATGTGACCTTTCTTTCCATTCCACTCTTTTGGTGTACTTTGGAGTATGCATCTAGCATACCAATGAATTGGTAGTTCATGCTTACAACTAGATTATTATGTTTGTGGACATGTGGAACCAGCTTTCAAAAATAGTTTTAGGGATGCAAACTTAGATGATGTTGTAAAAGAAATCTTGCAAGGATCCTAATATGAAAATATTTGCTAATTGCTTTACTAATATTCTGTACAAGTTTGCAATATTTTAGTGCTGGAAATCAGGAGATCTTCACTGAGTATTATCGATTTGGCTCTTGGTCAAATCTATCTAACTGGAGAGCTTATGCTTGAGACATGTCTCATTTTTTAGCATAATTCAAATTTAGCTTTCTTGTCCAGCCTTCCAAATCTAACCATCTTGCAATTTACAAGTTTCTTTTTATGCACAAGAATTGAATTTTCCAATACCTTTTTTTTTGGTGTTTTTGTCTGGGGAGTGGGTAAACATTGGACATCTATTTGATCTTGTAATTAGGTTATGATGAATATCATACTGAAATCATGTTTACCCAATGTGCTTCTTCTTCAACCAGGGATATTCTTTCAAGCGGCCTAATAAGTGAAAGAAGAGATTTCTCGTCATTGGATCACTCGTCAGCCTTGATTGAGGAGGAAGATGCAGAAGCAGACTTGTTATTGCATTTTCTCTTATGTTTGAAAGAGCAGAAGGAGAATCAGGTTGCAAAGTTAGTAGCAGGCCTTGGATGTTTAAATACAGATATTGAGGAAGTTGAAAAGCGTCATTTGCTGAGATCAGAAATATTTATTGATGGTAAAGGTCTACAAAGTAATATCGATGTTTCAGCCTTAAAGTCACATGAAAAGCCTGTGGTTCCAGAATCTGGATTGTCAACATCACATACATATGAAGAAAGATTAGTGAAGAATATTGACCAGCTTGAAAGTGCATACTTTTCAATGCGATCCAGAATTGAGATATCTGAAGCTAGCACTGTTACTCGGCCTGACAATGATGTTCTGAAGATCCGTGATAAGTATTGCCAAATACAAAATGATGCTGGTGAAAATGAAAGAGCTGATCGTTTTGGAACCTTTTTTGAAGGTTTGTGCAAATATGCGCGATACAGTAAATTTGAAGTACGTGGAAGTCTGAAGAATGTAGATATTTTGAACTCTGCAAATGTCATTTGCTCCTTGAGTTTTGACAGAGATGAAGAATATTTTGCTACTGCTGGTGTAGCAAAGAAGATTAAAATATTTGAGTTTGATTCTCTTTTAAATGACAATGTTGACATTCATTATCCACTTATTGAAATGTCAAGTAGATCCAAGCTCAGCTGCGTCTGCTGGAATAACTATATTAAAAATTATTTGGCATCCACAGACTATGATGGTGTTGTTCAGGTTTGCATCGTGTTCATACACATTCTGAATTTTAAATTGTGAAGTTCTTTTCTGACCCCATTGTTTTTCAATTGTGTAATAAATGCATAAACAAGGGATTAGAGTTCATATTCTGCTAAATTTATCTAATGTACATTAGTAATATGTTGCGAGTTGGAAAGTCAATGCAGGATTATCATTTCGGTCATTCATGTATTCAACATTTATTTAATGGTCTCAAGTCTGATCTATCATCTTGTTATTTCATTTCTTCTTTACTACGCTATCTTGAAAACTTCTGTAATTTGTTGGAGGCTACATGTTGTCCTTTGAACCTTACATCACTCCCTCTTCTTCTGTTATGTCTTGGAGTAATCACGTGATCTCTGTTTTTATTTAAATTGGCATTTCCATTTAGAGTTTGTTATAAATTTGTGATATATGAGCTTTCCAGATCCTCCAATGTTTTACAACATAATTGGAATTTAAATACCTTCTAACGCTATTCCTTAAACTGTAGTCTTTGTGTTATTTTACTGTGGCTTATTCTGATTATTTATATGAAAAAACTTCATAAATAAGTGGTACTACAGAACTAAACTGTTTGTTCTTATTTTTGGGGGATAACGTCTGGTATAAAGCTAATATTGCTTGATGCCTTGCAAAGATGTTTGTGAATATGTTCTTTCCATGTTGATTTTTTTCTTTCCACTCGTCTTTATTATCTTTTATGTAATTATGATCTTTAAATTGTATTAAACCATTATGTTATCTCTTAATTGATCTTTTTAAAAGGTGTAATTCAATGGTTGTTGATTGTGTGCAGTTATGGGATGCAAGCACTGGTCAAGGCTTCACACAATTCACAGAGCATCAGAAGAGAGCTTGGTCTGTGAATTTCTCACAAGTGGATCCAACTAAATTGGCCAGCGGTAGTGATGACCGTTATGTGAAATTGTGGAGCATTAATGAGGTAACATATTTTAATCAATCTCTCATCTGAATGTTGGATCTGTTCCAAAGACAAATGATTTTTTTTTTCTTTTTAGTGACAAAGAATCAGCAAATCATCGGACACATTTAAACATTAGAATTATATATGTATATTAGCCGACCTGTTCCCTTATGTTGGTGTCTGCTACATTGTATAGGGACCAACTATCCATTTCCGGATCCTCTGTTTCAGAGAACTTCTAACTTGGTGTATCTAAATAGCCTGTATTGATTCTTGTCTAATCAAATCATTTTTTCAATTTTTGCAGAAGAGTTCAATTGATACCATCAAGAATGTGGCTAACGTGTGTTGTGTCCAGTTTTCCTCATACTCTTCCCATATGTTGGCGTTCGGTTCTGCAGATTACAAAATATTCTGTTATGACCTTAGGAATACTAGAATTCCATGGTGTACTCTGTCTGGGCATGGAAAGG
Organism: Pontederia paniculata; assembly: GCA_001647135.1. Lineage (NCBI taxonomy): Eukaryota > Viridiplantae > Streptophyta > Magnoliopsida > Commelinales > Pontederiaceae > Pontederia > Pontederia paniculata. The sequence continues at coordinate 16,575 of LTAE01006771.1, forward strand.
CTGTTAGTTATGTGAAATTCTTGGACTCTGGGACACTTGTTTCTGCATCAACTGACAACACTCTTAAGCTTTGGGATCTTAACAGGACAATTGGCAGTGGTCTATCGAACAATGCTTGTTCTCTAACCTTAAGTGGTCATACCAATGAAAAGGTCTACGAAGTACTTCTAGTTTTTTTTTTTGTGAAATATTTAACCCCAAGGTTCTTTTTACGTTTCTTCTAACTACTTATTGTTAATTCTGCAGAATTTTGTAGGTTTATCCGTGTGCGATGGATACATAACATGTGGATCTGAAACAAATGAAGTAAGCATAACTACTTTTTCTTTCCTATTTTGTAATATTTTGGAAATATGAACTTTTACTTAGACATAGCATCAGTTGTGCATCAACCATATATGTAGCATGGAGAGGGGCAAAGGGAAAAACCTCTGTGCTAAGTGAGATTTACTTGGACAAGGTATCTTGAATTAGGTACATGTATGATGCCTTCTCCCTGCTTTTGCAGAGAGATTGATTGCAAACGAACAACTTAACTGCTGCCCCAAGGAACATGGAACTTTTATATGTGTAAAATTATGTATCACTGTTCACAAGAAGGCTGTGGGCAGCTAACCAGAATGGTGTTTTACTGTCATGCTGGATGTGTGTGGCATAGTTTTGTAGGTTTGGCACGAACAGTATAGATTGGCACACGAGGGATTTTTTAAATTCCCCTGTATCATATTGTCTTCCTGGTGAAATTGTACAAAGCACACTGATATGATGGCTCTAATTTAGGTTTGTTGTCAAGGCAAACTTGATTATTTTAGGGGAATTTGGGAACACAAGTTATTTTTTCACCCAAACAGTTGAATTTCTTCTGATTACAGTTCAATATTTTCTTCGATAACAGATGTGTAATTTTGTTTTCTTTCATTTCTCTCAGGTATATGCTTACTACAGAACTTTCCCTATGCCAATTACTTCTCATAAGTTTGGTTCCATAGATCCTATTACAGCACAAGAGACAACTGATGATAATGGGCAGTTTGTGTCAAGTGTCTGTTGGAGAGGCAAGTCCAATATGGTTGTTGCTGCAAACTCCACTGGCAGCATAAAGGTGTTGCAGCTAGTCTAAGTGATGGAATTCGAGGAAGGCTTAATATATAGACATTAAATAACGATTTCCAGTGGAAAGATGCATTTGATCCTAGAATTTGGTAATGCAACTTTGATAGATCATTTTGAGGATTCCTGCAGCTCTTCCTGACATTAATCTTGTCCTCATGGTTTGGATATCTTAAAATCAAAGGCCTCAGGAATGGTAATCCGAATATCCTTCACGTCATTTGTGATTGAAAGTGGAGGCACCAATTGCCCATAAATAACTGCTGCTGTTGAGTTTCTTATACCTATATCTGCTAAATCAGAGGGTTTAATTGCATGGTCAGTGCATCTTAATTGCCACCACAATGCATGTGATGAAACCAAACCTTGGAAGTGTCTTTAAACTATATAAGTAGACAGAGAAGGGAGATCCAAGGTAAACTTGTATTCAGATAGCTCAGATGATGTGTTGTGGATACTTTCCTTAGAACTCTGGATAAGTGCCTTGCCTTAACACGAAGAAAAGGGAGAAGGGAACTGGAGTTATCGGCAGATGTGAAATTGATGCACGCTGTAAATATGCAAGTGTTGTAATTTATAAAGGTCTCGGTGCAGGTTGACTAGCCAGAGGCACATCTATTTTCCACTGGAGGAGATATGCATGATATGATGGTGCTTTGGAGCCGAGAAGAGAATGAATATGTGAACTAACTCTGCTTTAACATTTAACCATTCTTTCTTAAATTGTTGCAATTAGGTTTAAGCTAAAATGTGGTTTTTCAAGGGGGTAGTTATTCACCATACATCCGAGGTGGATGACATTGTAAAAATCTAGTTCCACTGAGGAAAATTTAGATACTTCTATGTAATTATTTTTTATACGAAAATCCTAGGAGCATACATTTTGATAATGTGTATACCAAAAGTAGTAGTATATTCTCTTCTCCAATTTTTTATAGCTTTCTATTATGCAAGTTGCATTAAAATTTTCAATGGTCTGCATATGTTTCATGTTATTAACCTTGAATCATAATACCTTCTGAAGTTAGAAGGAAACTAGAAACAGAAACAAGTCAATGTCACATGATTGATTTCCAATTGCTGCATGCTGTTCTCAAATTATGCCTGGTATCTACATACATCATATTATTGTTGACAGAAACGAGTATAACTATGATTCAGATCATGACGTTACAGTGTCTAATGCTTGCCAAACTTGCATGATGGTGCTCAGAAAGGAGCAGAGGAACAGTACAATCAGACGTGTGAAGTATTATGAAACATTCAGGAGATTAAAAGCAAAATACGAAGGCCATTGTGTGTTCCCATAAACTCGAGCTGCTGCAGCAGAGAACGTAGCTCGTTACTGCAGAGGCTCCATGCAGCCCATCACTCCATGGCCAAATCACATCAAGCTCCACAGGGCAATGATACTTCACAAAGATATGTATGGCCATGTTCCTCGTTCGCTCAAAAGACAACTACCTCTATGGGGTTTTGACTTATCATAGCTCTGAGTCTGATGCAGGATCAGTTCTTCTCCTTCTGGGGTTCATTGTGATCGGTTGCAGTTGACCTTCAGGCCTCAACCTGAGGCTGCGTCCACATGAGTTCGATCGCGGTGCTTTTGGTGTTCTTGTCAGCTTTTGTTGCTGCGTCGGAGCTGCGACTGGAAGAAACACGTGGATTTAGAACTATCAGATGAGAAGGGGATAATTGAACCGAATATTATCATCAAAGATCGAAGCCAACAAAAAAAAAGTAAAATGTCAATTTATAGCAGGGTTTGGAATCAAGCGATCTCGAGTTATCACAACCAAAGTTTCTGTGCAACTTACAGGTTTTACATCTATTAAAATTGTATACATATATATATATATATATATATATATATATATGTAGCATCAAAGGAAATCCAGAGGTGAGCGTGTGCAGCAAAAGCTAAGTAAATAGAGAAGTGCAAGATCATGTGTGGGTAAAGTAATAACTTCGAGCAACAGCATTCGGCAAAAGCATCAATGCATCACCAGAGAAGTAGCACCAGAGATTTACCTGATTGCTTGACCTTTCCATTAGTCTTCTTGGTGGATAATTTCTTATTGTTTTCGGAGCTCATCTGAGATAGCGACTTAACAGAAACTACTGAATTCGCACAAACATCATCCTGCAGAATGATACTAAATGTATTTTCGTCGCCGCAGACGGATGCTCCTTCGCTTCCGGAGTCGGAATTCTTGTCCTTGACGTTTGCACTAGTCCTCTCCCTCTCTACAGCTCTGTAAGCATACATCTGAAACGGAACTTCTGATACCTTTGGAACCTGTTCCTTCCTCCTCCAGTCTGAGAATCTCTTGCACAGGCTAATTTCGAGATCAAAGTAGTCCACCAGCGGCGCGGGGGCGTCCGGCTGGCTATGTTCTGGATTCATGATCAAGAACCTCTTGATGTAACGGAGCACTCTGCACACAGAAGAGAAGCTCGGGCGCTGCACAGGATCACTGTGCCAGCACCTTTTTGTTAAGTTGGTCAGGTATTTGGGACACTGGAAAGGGAACAACGGCCTCTCGCCAGTTCTTATGTTCTTGCTCATCTTGTCTCCCTGTAGATGGTTGTCTTCGAATGGAACTTTTCCTGTCAAAAGCTCGAAGCATATCATAGCAAAGCTGTAGACGTCGGCCTTCTCAGTGCACTTGGAACAGCTCGCGCCATTTCCTGATTGCTCCTGCTCCTGCAGCACCTCCGGAGCGTACCATATGCATGGATGCGAAGCCGCCGCCGTCGCCTGGTTTGCTGAAGCTTTGGTGCTCTTGATTGGTGACAGCCCAAAACCTGTTACTTTGGCATGCAGGTAGCAATCGGGGGATGAACTCCTGGTCCTGACCAGGATGTTCGAAGGGTTCAGATCGCCATGGTAAATCTTCCTAGAGTGAAGGTACTCCATTCCTCTGGCAATTTGAAGCATCGTGTCCACTGCCACCAGCAGAGGGAAGGGGACCTTTCTCCTGGTGGAACATATCTCCTTGATGTAACTGGAGAGATCTTTGCTCATCAAATCCATGACCAAGAAGCACTCTTTCTTCTCCTCGTCTATAAACGAGTACATGCAGTGCATGACGTTCGGATGCGTGATCGATGACAGGAGGGAGATCTCATTCATCTGCGGCTCGATCTCTCCAATGACATGCTTCACTGCAAAGCTCTCTCCCATCCACTGCACCTCCTTGTCGTTGCTCCCTGACCCAAACCTTCTGCGCACCTGGTAGTCCTGAGATCCTATCAGCACCGAGCTCGGGTAGAGCTTCCCCTTAGGCCCCAGCATCAGCTCGGCGAGGCGGTTCTCTTGCTTGTTCAGGGGTCTCGTCTCCGAGCTCCTCCTCTCGGCCAGCATCTCCGACAGGATCCACCGGTCTTCCTTTGACACAGTGTCCAATCTGCTGCAGAACTCCTGCGAAGCCAAGTAGAGCTTGCCGAGCTTGTGCTGAAACAGCTTCGGCTCCACCCACTCCTTTTCGTACTTCTTGGAGAACACGAGCCGCTTCTTGTAGATCTCCTCCTGGTCGCAGCCGGAGATCTCCGCGGCGTTCTCGACGGCCTCGAGCACGACGGGGACGCACCACAGCAGGTTGTGCAGGTGGAACTCGACGCAGTCGGCGCTCTGGTTGAGCGCCAAGGCCTTGCCCCACCAGTCCCTCGGCTCGAAGCACTGCCGCACGTACTGCTCCGCCTCCTTAAATATGCGGTGCAGCTCCCGGAGAGGGCTCTCGAGGGCCTTCCACTTGACCTGCTTCTCGTCGAACTTGAGGTAGCTCCGCATCTCCTCCGCCACGCCGTCGAAGGCGAGGTTGAGCGCGTCCACCAGCAAGCCGCACTGCCGGTGGTTTATCCGTATCTCGTCTCGGAACACCATCAGGGCTCTGAGGCCGCCGAGGACTTCGCCGATCTGCCGGAACTGCTCCATCACCGAACCAAGAGAACAGTCCGGTGATGGAGTCGTAGTATGCCGTTCTCTGCTCTTCTCAAGCTTGTGCCCTGTTCAAAAAAGACGAACCGACACGAGCTCAATCAATATGCCATAAGAGAATGAATTGGTCAAGATTTTAATATCCAAATCTGAATTCATCCAGAAAAAACTCCATGGCACGCCAAAGATCGACGACCATGATAAATTTAAGAAAAATCTCCAGCATCTCTTCCATGTCGTTGTACAGAAACTCCAATCAAATGGGAAAAATGGATTCCCCTCAAAAACAACACAGGAAAAAAAATACCGAACAAAAAAAGAAGCAAATTTCTTGACAGAAAAAAAAGGAAATTGCATCTGAAATGTACAAGATGAATTGAATTAAAAGAAACAAAAATCCACAGATTTACTGCTAGATTTCTTCAAATTCTGACAGAACAAGAAACCGACAAAAACATTTCGCCTTCTGGTACGGAACAAGATCTATACTTCCATGCAACACCAATCAAATTTAAGAAAAAAAATAACATAAATATACGGAACGACATGAATGCATCTTGAAATGTTTAAACGTGCATGGGCGGAAGAGACCGTCCATTTACATGAACCCCTCACCCGACTCTTACGACACCCGCGCGGATTACGGCCGAAAGCGTGCAGCGCTTCCTCAGACGTCGACGGGCCTCCGGCGCCGACGAGGCGATGAGAGCCCCAAAGCAGATACGTTACAGGCAAAGGTTGCCTTGCTTATGATGCGATGACGGTGACGTGAAGACCTGGAGATGGAAGCCGAAGGGGATCAAAGATGATGGCAGGTGTGTTTACAGGCGAAGGGGAACGCCAAGGCGCACCAAACAAAAAATGCATACAGGGGGGGTTAAATTAAAATGACAATTTTACTCTTTATTTTAATTGTACGAGAAAAATGTATTGTTTCGTTTATTATTATTTCTTATATTAGATACAGTCTTTCTTGTACCATCTGGCGACTTCGCTTAATTGGGAGGACAAGTAAGAAGTTTTTTTTTCTCTATTTATTACAATAAATACTAATTTATTATTTTTTTTAAAAAAAATCCCTTAGGCGAGATATTTTTTTACTATTTAAGTTGACGAAGAAAAATCAAAGAATATGAGATAATATACTATATTATATAAAAGCATACGGTTGGTGTACTGTTAATGTAACTGGCAATTACCGCGACTTAACTGTTAAATCGTCTTTAAGCATTATTATACAAACAGTCCTTCTCTCTCAATAATATATCAATTTTTTTGCGACTACATTTTTTCTTCTCTCTTGTCGGTTATAAATTATTTTACCAGACCCTCTTCGGTGGATTTGTTTGGTTTGGCAGCTAATTTTGAATTCAACATTGTGGAACGTATAAGTGACATAATGAATTTGCGAAAATATTAAATAAATGAGATTTAGATGCCAAAAAAATTACTGAAAAAGGGAAAAAAATTAAAGAGCAAAGAAAGTTGTAAAAAATCATTGTTAGCAAAAGAGAAATTAATTGCATGATATATGATTATAACCCTCATCAGACATTTATTTTCTTTTTTCTCTACAATTTTATTACTGAAACTTGGTTTAAGGGTACAATAAAATTAAGGACACAAGAAGCAGATTAATGAGTATGTGAAGCTTTACGCCACGTGAATTATTTTTAATCAAAATTATCAATATGATCATATTCGTAAATTCATTCTTACGTTGGTATGATAATGACAAATACTGACTGAAGGCTTTGAATCTCATAAAGTATATTGTAAAGATTGTCCATGAATGCACAGTAAAGTTTTGTGTATATGATAACAGAATTCAACATTTGATGTATGCAACCCTTTAGTTTTTTTTACAGTAAAAAAACTCAAGTAAAAATTGATCATCTAATATTCTAATCCAACTGTCTGCACTTTAAAGGTCTAGAAGGATCTTGAATTCTAATACACATTTTCCTTTTGTTTTTTCTTTTCATTTCATTTTAAAGTATCCAAGAGCTGTTTGATTTGAGATTCCAAGTCCAACTTATAGAGATTGAATTATAGCGCCTTAGGATTACAGGTTTGGATGGATGAAATGTAGGCAAGGAATATATTATGTATTTAAAAAATGAATTGGTTTCAAAAAATACTACTAATGATAATGATGATGATGATGATGATGATGATGATTTAGTCATTAGTATGCAAAATGCACGATCTTGAAACCATATTATTTTTATGTGTTTATTTTTTCTGTTTGTTTTTAATAATTTAATGCATTTAATATTGGTTGACATCTTTAGGTGATAACTAATATTTAGGAGTTATTAACTCTCTCGAGTTAGATAGAATGTTAAAATTTGAATTTCGATATAATTAATAATAGTAGCTAAATTAATATTTAAAGGAATTGTGGTAGGAGGGGAGCAACTGCCACCGAAAGAGAGAAGTAATTGGAAGCAAACGCCGAGGGAGCCACGTTGGTGGTCTTGAATTGGTCACAATAAACGTGCCTTCCGGTTAGTTGGCTGGACACCAACTCCCTAAATAACCCCCATTTACCCACGTCCAACACCCCCAACAATGTCTGGCCCACCCACTTAACCACCCACCATCTTTCGTGGTCCATTTGCATTTGCATGGCGGGTTTAGTGGTGAATTGATATTGATGTATATATAAATAAGGTTTTCATTTATTTACTTATATATATACTAATAATAAATTAAAATTATTTATCTTTGATTAAGAAGTGTTGGACAAAATAAATCATCATACTAATTTTATCTTCACAATTCAATATATATATATATATATATATATAT
>LTAE01006772.1:0-10155 GCA_001647135.1 Pontederia paniculata
CATCCTCCCCACTTGATTGAGCATTTTCTTGTCACGGCTAGTACCCTCGTTAGACCTTTATTATTTATAATGGCAACTCAGATTACATATTTTTATCGGATCGTATGAGCTATGTACCGTTTGGTTTTATGCTTTATGAGCTCTGTACCGAATGAACCCAAAGGCACATGAAATTATTAATGGGACAAGTCTAATTTAATCACCTATATATCACCTAGATTATTACTGTGAAAATAGGACTGTGTTGTAAAATGAGTCACCCACAGATTTGGAAAAGATAATAGGGGAGGTGCATTGAATTAGGAAATCATCCTTCATTCTTATTGATCGGATCAGAAGTCTTATCAGATTGTAAATATCAGATTGTACTCTATTATTGATAGTATTGTTATACAGGAAGATAGCCTTATCGGGTCGGATGTGAAAACAGTACTATTGATCTTCATGATTCAGCTTCTTATATCTATTGTCATTTATTCTCGGCTTATTTTTAAAGCTATCTCATTGCTGATCATATATTGTCATACCGGATTGCTCCAACTCTTATCATTGTCCTTACCTTTGGAAACCCTTTGGAGAATATTATTGATATCGTTCCATATTGTTTATTATTGAATTTTTATCTACTTGTGCCTTACACACTGGGCATAATTGCTCATGGAATACTGCTTTTCCTGCATTGATCCTGCAAGTAACTAGTTGTGCAGTGGATGATGGTGCTGATGATTATGGACTTGCTGGTGATGATGTTCTGGTTGCACATGTTGGAGTTTGAGTCTTAATCTTAGTTTTTCTCTTCTTGAGTTGAAATAAGCTCTCAGACCATAGCAGAACAATTATTTTATGTTGGGTCCAGACTATGTCAGATTTGTTTAAGTCTTCCTCATTTTATTGTTGGATCTTTTCATTTGAATTAGTTAAGTCTTCCGCAAAAGAGTTTTATTTTATTTGACTAGTCAATGTTGTCATGTTATTGGTCAAAAATTGTATCGACGTGGCACTCCCAAGTCCATGTTTTGCCATCTGGTAGAGTGTGGGTTTGGGGGTGTTACACCCCTTTTGGTCCCTTGGATGTGATATTGATCTTAAAATCTCAGGGAATCTTTCCGAAGCATGCAGATATCAACAGCACATGTGAATTGGATTAAACATTTTTTTGCATAAAACACATAATTCATCAGAAAGTTGCACTTACATATACCTGATAGATTTGATCTGCATTTGTGGATTTAACTTGGCACAATTGCAGATGGAAGAGGAACCAGTGTTGATGACATTGCAGTAGCAGTGCACCACATACTTTCTCTTATTCTTTTATTGAAGCAGAGCTAACAGTTCTATGACACTAGGGAGGGAGTAGTGATGATTTAAGTGTTTCATGCATCCTACTGAAATTCTTCTAAAACTTGCCACTGGCTCCAATTAGACCAAGCCCCACTCAAACCTTTTTGAATCCTTTTTTTCGTTTGGTGTACTTAAATTCTGTTGATGTTTTCCATTTCTTTTTCTCCGTAAATTTTTCTCCTCTCCTTTTGTTCCAAACCGCTAAACTGATAATTTGAATTGTGCACAATATCTATGATGGGATAATTAATAGGATAGATATGAAGAGACCAATCTTTTTTACTCTTATATTTTTCTATTTAAGAATATTTGCATTCCTCACATCTTCTGAGCTCTTAATTCATTTGGAATTTATTTCATTTCCTCAAGCAACTATAGTTTATTCACTTTTTGTTGATATTAAATATGTCACGAATGACTCATCAATTATGGTTAAAACTCTTTCTTTCACCTCATCTTTCGATATCTTTTTTATTTTAATCATCCTTATTTACATTTTTATGTTTATTTTTATTTATTGATTAATGTTCCTATTTCTTATAATATTATAAACTAAAAGTTCTGTATATAGAATTGGGTATAACTTATAAATACTTATTAAAAAAATGCACGAAGCGCATGGGTGTTCCCTAGTTCTAGTATATTTGAAAGATTAATGATCATGTATCCATTTATATCCACTAAACTAACATGCCCAATCCAATAAATGCCCATAAATGAGAGTTAACTACATAGGAAAAATAAACTACTGTTAAATTTTCATAAACCAGATGTCGAACTCCAGAAGCATCCACTTTCATAAAAAAAAACTCTATATCATCCTGCGAAGCTGCATCAGAAGTTCATGAATTCAGAAATGAGTCTTTGCATTGGCACACTTACATCCTAGAGGTAATATGAAGATTATATGGCTTCAGAAATAAATTTCATATTACGAAAGGAGAAGGCAACAAATGCTGGAAAATGGTATGATCCAAGAAATCTGATGTGATCAGCAAACATGGTCCTTGTAAAATTATCGAAGTCCAACTGAGAGAAATGAATCATTTTAAAAGAGTTACACCTACATTTGGATCCCAAACAGTACTGCCCTTCAAGTTTGAAGTCTCTACAAACAAATATCTTTCTTTTTCAAATTTACCTTCAAAAAGTTGTGCCCAAGGCTGCTCCGGAGAAGGTAAAAGGACAAAAATCATAAAAATGACACGATAGGCGGACTAAAAAGTTCAAAAGAAATTGAACAAAAATGGTGTAGACACCACCAACTTAGGTACCTGTTAGAGTATGAAGTGGTCAATGTTTCCTTGGGCTAATTAACAACCTAGACAAGATGAATTGATACTTTAGGAAACTTGACAAAGAGCAGCTAGTACTAAAAAAAATTCTAACCTTTGCAACATCAGGAGAGTTTTGTAAAATATGATATCAATATTTGGTCAAATTGACACTCACCATCAAATTGGATAAGTGATTGATTTCTATGTTTCATCGTAAAACTAATTGGTTACTTTGAATTACATAAATCAAAAGTTCAAACCGCACATAAAGGTAGGACATTTCTGAGAGCCGCCTAAGAATTCTCTTACTGTACAGGGGTTTAGATGGACGAGGAAGTCGGGATTGGTTGTTCATTTTGATGCTTCTTAGAGCTTCTTTGGCGACCTTGAAGTCATCGGATGAACCGTCGAGTAGATAAATCATATCCGGATGCTGCAGTTCCAAATTTTGGAGTCGGTTTCATCAAAATTCTCTTCAATCGGAGGTCTGAGAAAGATGCAAAATTTTGAAACCCGTCGAATATTTCGGATTGGACTCACAACTATAACAACAATCGATCATCCAAGGCTGCTTAGGCTAATTCCATCCAACGATATCACGAAAGGAAGAAGGTCTGCTACAATATCATGTTGTGTTGTGCCGTGGAGAAATATCCTTATGACCGTGCCAACTGAATGGACCGTCAATTTTTTTTTCATTTCTTCATCTTTTAAGTTAAAAGAATTCATATGTTTAATATATAACATAAGAGATTATAAAATATAAATACAAGCAATTTAGTATATAAATATATATAATAAAATTAAAAATTTCTAACTATATAATATTTTAATTTATTACTACTTTATATTTATATAATAATATTAATATAAGTTATAAATATAACATTCTCTTTATGCTTTAAGTTTAAGTCTTATAACAATATATCTTATAACTATATAGTATATACATATTATATAATTATATACTAGTATTATTAGTACTTCGGTAGTAAACTATTTTGCTATATTGGTAAATTATATATCATTATTAAGTTAGATATATTATGTATAGTTAGTAAAATAGTAATTAACATCGAGATTTATGTGGTTCGACAAAAAGTTGCCTACGTCCATGGGGGTTAGCCTACATGTCCACTAGAGAATAAATAGATTTCAAAGAATTAAAGAAATTGCAACAATAAAGTCATTAATAAAAATATCATATAATTGATATATTAAACTTCAATAATAAAGTCATTAATAAAAATGTCATATAATTGATATATTAAACTTTCATAATCATAACTTGGATTAGTAAAACTATTAACTTTTAAATTAGTATGACTTCGAACATAATCATTAGGAAAAGAATTTTATATATAGTCCATCATATACCATCTAGGACCAGAACCTTAATATCTTGGAACCGTGATCATATCTAAAATTCCTAGGACAGGTAATTGAGCCCAATAATTAAAAGAATATTTTCATATTATAAATTATTGTCGCAAACTCATGGAATAAATAATGTGTCTCTTTAAAATAAGTTAACAATTCATTAAGTTGACTGACTAATAAATGTGAAGTGGTTGGTGTTATTAATAAATGTGAAGTGGGCTAGTAAACAACATAAAATTCTATAATGACATAAACAAATTCATAACATTTTCATAACTACATGAGCATTATCCAATTCGACTTCACTAATCCAAATCGTTGGGCTTCACATTACAATTGAGATATAATGACCAGTTGCTTGTTTATTTGCAATGATCTAAGCATATCATATGTATTATTTCTTTTTGTACTTACATCCATGTTAAATTATTTAGACTTTAGATTATAAAAGTGACAAACTATCTTTAAATTTTTATCATCCAGGTCTAAAAATGACATATATTAATAATTACTACTTTAATAATATAAACTAGCTCAATGAATTCTTCTAAACACACGTTAACGAATAAGTTAATAATATGACATGCACATATTTTATAAAAAAAATATATTAACGGAGGATTGAACCTTTCCACTAATAATAATGAGGCAATATTATTAACACATGCATGATCAAATGTAAGAAATAATACTTTATCTTTAAGAGTATATTCATAAATTACTTGTTCTACAATGGTTGCAATTTGCAAATGTTCAATTGGTTTAAATGCAAGTTTTCTTTTTTATAATACCCAACTAATATCAACCCAATATACCGTAACACAGAATAATCCATCACCATTTAAAGAAGTCCAAATATCACTAGATAAACTAAGCATGAGATTAGATACTACAAAAAAAAATAATTAATTCATTTTCCTTCATATGTAATATTTTAATTGCATATTTTCTAATGATTTTTCTACTAACATTTTTTTAAAGTAGGTTGTACATAATTCTGTTGATAACATAAAAAATTAGGATCTTCAAAAAATGAGTATGGCATTTTTGCATGCATAATGAATCTTGCTGAATCCTCATATATATGTTTTTGATCATATTTAAATAAAAGCTCTTAGTCGTTCCACGACCAAGATTCACTAGTTGAGTTTGTTGTGCTAGTTGACTCTTAGAAACTTTTTTCTCTAATTTCCATAGGATGAGTTTAAAATGGCGATGCAAATGACGTATGCCTTCAGAATTGGCATTGGTTAACTTTTCAAATAGCCGCCCAATCTTTTTCTGAATAATTTTCATCTATTTCTTTTCAAAATAAATTCAAACATCATTAGTTTACTTTGCAGTTCTTCTTTTCTACTTATTACCTCATTAGACCCAATGACCCCAACGGGCCTAGCTGGAGCATTTGAAAGTCCTTTAACATCCAATGATACAAGTCCGGTTTGGTTCATACTTACTTGGGGAATTGAACCGGAAGCAACAATAATATTCAAAATAATATGATAATTGATTATGTGTAAGTGGTGTGAAAAATCTAGCCAATTTCAGGTTCACAGGATGTGAAAGTCGACATAGCTAATATCACCTAGGCGTGAAATTCCTGAATTGTGGCAGACTAATGAAAACACACAACTCTAGCTGCAAGTGTAGAGCCTTCCTTGTAGTATATTAGGAACTCACTCACTTGACTATACTCTACACTCAACTGAATCATGAAGAGTATAATATTTGTTTCAATCAAAGTACTATTAACAAGATATAAATATGAAAAAAAATAAAAGTAACATATTTTTAGGATTTTTGAAATCGAGAGAAACAAGGGTAAATGGAGGTAATAAAGAAGAAAACAATCATTTAATAAAAGATAAATGTCTGGACATAAAAGGTGTTTCAAACTCATCTTGTTGCTGAACCGAATAAACCAAATGAACAATTGCTATGGATCGATGAGTAGCGGGCCTATCCACTCTCATAGATTAAACCTTCACAACATAGATCCCTGAGGATCACTTGGGCAACTCTCGATGTTCAAGCAGTCCCCTACATACTCTACTCTATAAACACCAATCGAGAGCCTCTTAGTTGCCCCTGGATCTATACTCAACAATGGGCTCCGGTCTCTCAATCCACAACCCTACTAAATTAGTAACAACCTTTAAGGTTCTACTCCCATCTCGGATCACAGTAGCATCTAACAACACTTTCGTCCTCTCGGTAAGGGATTTGCAATAGGTTGCTCACCTATACATTTGACACAAAAGAAAATAAAAAATCCCAAGAATAGAAATATAAGGAATATTATACGCAACACGAATAAAGTAGATGACATAAATGGAAATGCTTAACAAGGATGCATTCAAATAAATAATAGAGAGCTCTTCACACTTTTATGTCTAGGCTAATAGATTTAGCAGATTCATTACAAACAATCCAAGACAATAAGGGTTTGAATCTATTGCAAAATTACAAACAATTGAAATAGAAAATATCAATGGTTCTCCTTATCCTCGGTTCTCCTTATCCTCCTCCTTCCTCATTTCAATCCAAAACCAAACCACCGAAAACCTAGATCTGGATCTCTCCTCTACTGGAAAACCTTGCTCTCGGGTTGTAATAATGGTTGCCTTCCCTCTCGGTAGGTGGCGAACTCCCTTTAATGTTGTATCCTTTCTCCTTTTATATCATCTTGGTCTCTCATATCCTCTTGACACCTATTCTCTACCTTTCCTTGCAAGAAAAGTCCAAGAATATGGCAGAGAGAATCTTTTAGCAGAGGTAATTGAGTTTTCATCCTTTTTTGAATTTTTGTCTGGTAGCATTGCAAAGTGTGAATCAACATCTTTTGAGGAGAGCTTTGAGTGTGAAATTGCCTTCACATGCTACCATCGACTCGAGAAGATGCATGGGTGTGAGACTTTCCACCATAGATCCCTGCAACTAAACAAACATAAGATCAAGAAAATCGTGCTAAAAACCATTCTAGGTGTGAAAAAGAATAGATACCGGACAGAGAATTTGCAGAATGTGTAGAAGCTATAGATAAAAGATACTAATACATAATATAAATGTCCAAATTAATGACAAATGATAACTCTACATGCATAAATGTGAACCATTTTTTTTTGTCATCAACTTTTCCTAAACTTGAGCTTTTGCTTGACCTCAAGTAAAGAATTAAAATCTTTAAGACAAATAAAATATCATTTTGGAATAGCCACAAGATAAACATATGTCAACTTAAACTCCTCTCTAAGCATTCAAACCCTCCGTCACCATTACATATTCTTAACAGTTTTCAGTCTCCTCTTAAGACTATTGAAACCTAAGCCCAAAGTGTAGCTTCATGGCTGCAATACTATATGGTACCTCCTTACAAGCACATCCTTTAGACCTGAAATCCTTGGATCACAGTCCGATGATAATCTACTTACAAATAGTTATGAATTACTAACCCTTTTCCAAAATCTCACTTCTTTTTTTTTCCTTTTCTTTTGCATATACCATTCTACTTTTCATTTTAGGGAGTGAAAATAAAAAGATGGTTCCCCTCAGCATGTTCTTACTTTTCTATTTAGAATACTGGGTCCGTATGCTGGGGGTGCTCAAAGGAGCATACTTTTGACTCCTTCAAATGAAGGGGTCAACGAAGTAGTTGATTGAGGTGAAAAACAAAGTCCTCGCAACATCGTCCCACCATTTATTCCGAGAATACTTTGATGGGGTGCTTGGGGTGTGACTGTGTCATACACTCTTGACTTCATGGTGTGAAGTCAACAAAGTAGTTATTAAAGTAAAGAAAAGTCTTCTCTAGGCGAAGTAGAATGATACATGTAGATAAAGCACTCTGATTTTTCTCTTCTTTTTCTTTTTTGTTTGTTTGAAAGTAAACCAATCATATGAGTGGGAATTCCAAAGCCTAGATGGTGGATGTGAGAAAGCTTCAATGTGGCAGCTAAAGGTTTTGGTCCTATTTGGGGGCAGTTATGTTTCAAAATTCTTTCTTTTGAGGTAACCAAGAAAAATCTTATGACTTAGGCTAGAGGTGTGATTTATGATGCGTGCCCATAATGTTCTCTAGCCCAAGAATGAGTACAAGCAAAATAGTATGAAAAAATAATCATAGCCTAAAGTTGATATCAATATATTGCATAAGGTGTGAAAACTAAACAAGGTGATAAGTTTTTAATTTTAGGATTCATATTGATAAATAAACTATTCAAAAAAGAAATATGATAATAAATAAATAGGAGTTTAAATGATATCATTGGCTTCCCCAAACTTAATCCCAACACTATTTTGAGTGTTGAAATAAGTTGAGAGAGCTGCCCATCTCTTTTAACTTGAAGATGAACTTTTGTCATTGTTGAAGCATTAACTATAAGATTTTCTTAGATACACGTGGGAGAAGCTATGTTTACTCGATCCCTTTCATCGTTTGCACATCCTTCTTCATCAGTTACCAATTCTAGATGGGGCTATAGGGGTAGCTTTATGAGTTGTGTCATTGTCAGAAATTGTTGTTGGTTCAGCTAAGGACAGATCGTCTTTTGTTGGGGGCAATTGAAGGTAGGCTGCTTGATCACTATGAAAGCAAAGAAAAAGAAAATAAAAAATTATTAGATTGTGTTGCCTCCCAGTAAGCATCATTATTTACAATCATAGACTAGACTTGGTGTCCCATCGATCATTTGAGTTTAGGAGATGGCAGTAGCTCCATAGTTTTTGTATCATCCAATTTCTCTCCTAGCTCATTGTATTTCAAGTAATGACAATTAACTTTGAAAAATTTTCCTCTATCATAGACGATCACAACGAAACCAAGATTAAAAAAACTATATCAACTTTAGAAGGACCAGACCAAAAGAATCTTAACTTCTTAGATAATTGCAAAACTTGATCTCTAATTAGGACTTCTCTATGTAACATTGGTTCATCACACCATGCTTCAGTATTTTCATCGCTGACAAAAGATGTTCTCAGTTCTGCATATAAACAATAACGTGTGACTCTAATAATCATTGGATGTGAAAAATACTTTCTCCACTATGTTATAATTTTCGTAAAAAATTCCAGCAATCTTTTGTAAAAATTGAATTCTTTGTATGTTGGCTAGGCATCATTGTCCTTAGATGGTACACACTTTTCGAGGAGGTGTTGACTTTGGACATCATTTAGGAATGTAGCATATGTGACAAAACTTTCACAAATGGCATGCTAACGTGAAACTTTTTTAAGACCTCCAAAAATCTGAAAAATGATTGGTCATATTGGACCTTTAACATCTTTTGTGGAAATGAATTATCTGATTCATCGGGTGTTGACCTTTTAGAATTTATAGTTAATCTTTCTTGCATGATTTCTCATGGAGATTTAAAAGAACTTTAACTGTAACAACCCGAACACTCGAGTGAGCAGAAGCTATTTATAACAAATCTCGAGAGTCCGGATAATCACAGTTGACACATAAGTAATCACAAACTCATACACAAATATCTATTGGCAATTATAAAACTAAGATTTCATATGTAGCATAAGAATAAAGCAAACACAATAACCAAAATATCTCATAATCACATCTTATAATTTTTTTTCCACATATGATACAATAATCACAACATAAATATATACATAGACATGATGTACATATCCAAAAGTACTATAAAAATATACAAGATCTTCTATTTATGCATGATTCATTCCATGTGCAAAATAACGTCATGAGCATCAACCATCACCCATCATCTCTTAGCCTGCATGATCCAAGTACAAAGGAAAAATATGATATTTCTCTAGTGAGCAAAGACTCGTATGTAGGGCCAATAAACAAAATTAAATGCTTATAATGAAATTTAAAATTCTCAAATACCAATTGCACATAACATATTATCCGTAAAAGAACATAAGGCAAAGTCTTAAATATGATCAATCCATACACATAAAAATTCATATTTCACAAATTCTCTTTTAGGAAACACATAAAATTTCATAACCAAAACATACAAAATCATATCTCATATTCACATCTTTTTCTTTCCATTTATTATCTTTTTTATCATATTCACCGCTGACACTACGGTATCATATCATATCAGTGCACCATAGGTCTCTCTTTAGACCATTGCCCTATAGGGCTTGCTCATTTGAGCCACATAAT
>LTAE01006772.1:10820-24437 GCA_001647135.1 Pontederia paniculata
TTTTTTTTATAAGGTTGAAGTTTAGGATGTTATGATTGGCTAGCTATATGACTTTGTTTTTGGTCACATAGATAAGTCGGTTAGTTGAGAACATAAATGATGTATTAACTAACAATTGCATGAGTTATATTAGCATTAATTAAAGAGGCTTACTTAGTCAAATTTGAGTATAAAAACAAAAATATCAATTAGTCACTTTATTAGAATTAGTTTAGAAATAATTAAGTAAACAAACTTGAGGCAAATTGAACTATAATAAAATTAATAGTTCAGAAATATGTAGGACACAATTTCCTTAAGCATAACTAATCACAAAAATAATTAGGATAAATCTCATTCGATCCTTATACTTTAGATTACTTAAAGATTAGTTTAACCAATTTAATTTCTTAACTAAGAAAATAACTCTAATAAAAATAAGGCATCATAACAGCCTTAAACTTAATTCCAAATATAATAATTAAATTAATTTAAATTTTTTATTAAGTGAATTACTTAGGAGGTCATCATTTAGGATATTACACTTTCAGTCTTGATACTTCTAGGACAACTTCCTTTTTCTTAGAAGTAGAGTTGAGAATATCCTCCTTTTCAAGTTTTGGTGTTGGTTCCCTCAATATTCATCTGGTTCTCTATGTAAGTCAAGTTGCTATTGTACCTCGTGCTTTACTTTAAGTTCTAGAAATTCTTTTCAGCTTCAGTTAGTGCAATCGTGATAGTAGGGTTTGAAACAATAGAGTTGCTATAGATGTGTCCACTTTTTAAAATTTCTCTTTTATGTTGGAATCAGATTGTACTTGTAAGGATTTTGGTGACTTTTCAGAATTTGTAGATTAGACTATAGAATTTTTTTTGTCTTTTAGACTTTAAATTCATTTTGAATATTCTCTAGTTTAATATACAACTGCTCAAGTGCTTTATTATGTTCTGTTGCTGGCTTATGAGGTTCTCCATCAAAATCTAAAGATTAGATTTTTCTAAGGGTAGGTTGAGTACTTACTGATTTGATGGAGCAACCATAGCTGGATATTAAAAATTGGATTTTTGACCTAGATTTTGACGGTAATATGACTGACTTTGTGAATTATAACCTTATTGTAGAAAAAAATTTCTTCATAATTCTACCAATTTGGATCTTGACCATAATATCCATATTGATAATTTTCTCCTCGATTCCTTGGCCATGTGAGATATATAGATGATCCTTAGGTTGCCCTTGGACATAAGTAGATTCTTGAATGCAGTAAGTTTGTGATTATCCTAAAGTATTCAAATTAAACTTTCAAATAGAATTGATCATAATGTCTTTAGCCTTAGAAAATAGTCTCTCCCAATTCTCATAGTTTGATGTCCCACTTGCTTGATAAAGATTTTGCATAACATGTGGTCAGCTTTGATAGCTCATATCCATCTTAGTTTCTACCTTTCTCAAGTGCATTCTTTTTAGCCTCTAATCCTTCTTCTCTTTAACATATCTCGATCTCATAATCTAAATCAAGAATTGTTCTGCACAGTTAGAACTTGGCATGCAAAATCAGAAGGTGTAGTATCAACAGTTTCAACAATAGTAAGAGTTAATTAACAAAGAAAAAGAAAGAAAAAATAATTACAAAAAGGAAAATAATCTAGATTAAAGAAAATGGAACATATTACAAACAATGATATATGAATAAAAACAATGGAAATATAAGATTAAGTTTAGATTCAAATAAAGTATAAAGTATGAAAAATCAATTTCTCTGACAACGACACCAAAAACTTAATGATGTGTGTGGTGAGTGAAATTGGTCAATTCCAGGTTCACAGGGTGTGAAAGTCTACATAGGTAATATCACGCGGTTGTGAAATTCCTGAGTTGGGGCAAGCGAACGAATCTAGTCAACAAGTTTTAGAGATATTTTTTCTTAAACACACAACTCCAACTGCAAGTACACAACCTTTCTTGCAATATATTAGTGTCAAATCCATAGAGAAATCAAAACTCTCTCACTTGACTACTCTACTCTATTTTACAATCAATCAAATCAGGAAGAGGATAATATATGTTTCAATCAAACTACTGCTAACAATATAAAAATTTGAAAAGAAATTAAAACTAACATATTTTTAAGATTTTCAAGATCGAGAGAAACAAGGGCAAAGAGATGCATGAAAGAAGAAACCGATCACTCAATAAAAGATAAATGCTCAGACACAAGAGGTGTTTCATACTCAATCTTACTTCTGAACTGAATAAACCAGATGAACGATAGCCATTGATCTATGAGTAGCATGCATGTCTACTCTCGTGAATTAAATCTTAACAACATAGATCAATGTGGAGCACTTGGGCAACTCTCGATACCCAAGAAATCCCCATCTACTCTACTCTATAAATACCAATCGGGAGCCTCTCAGCCACCCCTAGATTTATACTCAATAGCAAGTGTAGTCTATGAATCCATAAGCTTATTTAAACACAAAATTGGTAACAACCTTTAAGGTTCTACTCCCCTCTCGAATCATAGTAGTACCTAGCAACACTCCTCGTCCTCTCGGTAGGGGATCTGCAATGGGCTGGTCACCTTTACATTCAACGCAAAAGCAAATCAAAAGTTCCAAAAATAGAAATATCATGAATATATTACACAATTTAGCACATGAGTGAAGTAGATGACACAAATGGAAACACTTAACATGATGCATTCAAATCAACAATAGAGAGTCTTCACACTCTTATGCCCCAACTAACATATTTAGCCAGTTATATTCATTACAAACAGTCCAAGATAATAAGGGTTTGAATCCATTGCAAAAAAAATTACAAAAAATTGAAACAAAAAATATCAATGATTCTTCCTAACTTCCTTCTTTCTCGTTGCAATTCAAAACAAACCACCGTAAACCTCAACACTAGTCTCTCCTCCATGGAAAACCTTGCTCTCAAGTTATAACAATGGTTATCTCCCCTCTTCGTAGGTGGTGAACCCCTCCAATGTTGTGTGCTTTCTCCTTTTATATCATTGTGGTCCCCTCCTCTCCTTTTGACATGCATCCTTTCTTTCCTTGCAAAAAAAACTCAAGAATATGACAGAAAGAATCTTTCTTTTGGAGGTGGTTGAATTTTCATCCTTTTTGATTTTTTGTCTTGTCGCATTGCATGGTGTGAATCATCATCTCTTAAGGAGAGCTTCGGGTGTAAAATTGACTCCTACCATCGACTCTAGGAGATTCCTGGGTGTGAGACTTTCGTCCCCAAATCCCCACAACCAAACAAACACAAGATCAAGAAAATCATGCTAAAAATCATTCTGGGTGTGAAAAAGAGTAAATACCAGACAAAGAATTTTCAAATGTGTAGAAGCTATAGATAAGAGATAATAATACACAATGTAAAGGTCCAAATCCATGATAAATGATAACTCTACATGCATAAATGTGCACCAAAGTTCCTATCATCAATGATTAGTATGCAAATTAAACATATAACTAGTTGGAGTAACTGGAGACTTAGTTAATGGAGTCGTATCTTCAATATGACAAAATGATTGACCACCTTGTACAATCATCGTTGTAGAACTAAAATATTTACCACTACCATATTAAGTACAATAATGGCCATAGGGACATCCATGCCCATAATATCCATGTTGAATGGGATCCACTTTTTAAATAATGTTAATAACTTATTACTAGTTTATGCAAGCTAATAAGGATAATTAAAATTTTGAATATTAATATATTGCTATAATTTAGTAATTAGTAAATATTAAATAGTATATTTCTATGAAAGAATATAAAATTTTGGATAATTCTTCATTTTTTTGTAAAAAAAGTATTTTAGATCCTTAGAAAAATAAAATTATACATTATTAACACCTAGAAAATAGAAAAAAGATATGTTAATGAGTTAAAAGGGCAACAAATTAGATATATTTACGAAAATTCTAAATTTAATAACTTTGAGATATTAGTTAGGAGTAGGAGAGTTGATAGAATTTGAATTGGGAAATTGAAAAGAGAGTAAGTGAGAGACTTGAGAGTTTGAGAGAATGAGAGTGAGTCAGGATTGAGACTTTGAGAGTATGTGAGACTTGTGAGTTGTTTGGAAAATAGGGGGAATGTTATAGGGGATTTTTTTTTCTTCAGCTTGGTTGTGCTGACGCGACACGAGTGACATGCTATCACGCTGGATTTCATCATGTGGCACAAGCACACCACACGACGCATTGGAAGCACGCCACAAGGTGTGTTGATGCTTACGCAATAGCACGATTAGCGTGTTGTCACATCAAATTCCATTGCGTGGAGCAAGCTCACCACGTGTCATGTTAGAAGTGCACTTTTTGGCATGTTGCTGATGACTGGCAATACGCGTGGCATGCTGTGGCATTAGGTTCCGATGCATGGCACAAGCGTGCTACATGGCGCGTTGGCAGCGCGCCAAAAATTGTGTTGTAAGCATGTTGCTATGTCAAACCACGGGGTGCAGGCGTCAAGGCGAGCATGCTTTGAGGCTAGAGGCCCCGATCAGTCGGTGATCGATAGAGCGGAGCATGACATGATGAAAATGACTTTTCGATCAAGGTATGACTATTGTGAATTCTTGATTGTGCCTTTTGGACCAACAAATCCTCTTGTAGAATTTATGGACATGTTGAATAGGATCTTTAGGTCTTATGTAGACAAGTTTGTGATTATCTTTGTAGACGACATATTGGGTGTATTCATCAAGTCCCGAAGAACATAGACAACACTTATGGATTCTATTAGAGACATTAAGACAACATCAACTTTATGCTAAGTTCTCCAAGTGTGAGTTTTGGCTCAACCAAATCATGTTCCTTCATCATATTGTGTCTAAATATGAAATTTCGATTGATCCGACTAAAGTAGAAGGAGTTATCAATTGGAAAAGACCAGCAACAATAACTAAAATAAGAACTTCCTTAGATTAACGAGATATTATCAAAGAATTGTTCAAGACTTCACAAAGATTGCAGCTTCAATGACGAAGTTGACAAGGAAAGGCAAAAATTTCATATAGACACAACCGTGTGAAGATAGTTAAGAGTTGAAAAGAAGACTCACAATGGCTTCAATATTGATAATTCTATCAGGTAATGATGATTATGTGATATATAATGATGCATGTGCAACTGGATTGAGATGCATCTTAATGTAACATGGAAGAATTGTGGCTTATGCCTCAAGACAATTGAAGAAACTGAGAACCATTATCCTGCACATGACTTGGAACTTGCCATTGTGGTGTTTGCATTGAAGTTATGACAACATTATCTATATGATGAAGAATTTGATATCTATATGGATCACAAAGCCTGAAGTATGTTTTCTCACAAAGAGATCTCAACATGAGATAACGAAAATGGCTCAAATTCTTTAAAGATTATGACTTTGCAATCCAATATCATCTCAAAAAAGCAAATTCAATTACGGATGCATTGAGCCTCAAATGGAAAGGAAAGATGACATGTTTAAGGGTGCATAGATGGAACATGATCAAAGACGTGATCCAATGAAGTCCAAACCTTAGAGTTAGGAGAGCTATATTGATGACTCAATTTGGAATCCAATTGGACTTGGTCAATCAGATTATATTGATATAAAGGAAAGATCCTGAGTATGACTGCATGATGCCGTTATATGGTAAAGAACAAATGAGATTTAGATATGGAAGAAATACACAAGCCAATTTCAAAATCGATTATGGATTTCAAAAGACAAAGAATTGAGATCGGAGGTTATTAAAAAATGTCATAAGTATGAACTTGCAATTCATCCCGAAAGTTCCAAGATGTACAAGAATCTTAGAAGAACCTTTTGGTGGAAGAACATGAAAAAGAAAGTGCCTTTGTTTGTATCAAGGTGCTTGGTGGTCAACAAGTGAATATTAAACAACAACACCCACCCTGTTTGCTTAAACTATTGGAGATTTCAGAATGGAAATGGAAACATAGAACCATAGATGTCATCATCTTATTACCAAAGTCACAAAAAGGTCATCATGTCATATGGGTAATTGTGGATCACCTAACAAAGATGACATAATTTCTACCTTTGAAGGTGAAACAATCAACGGAGAGTTTGGTGAAGCTATATGTTGATTGGATTATTCGACTACATGGAATTTCAGTTTTTATAGTTTCAAATAGAGAACCCGAGATTCACAGCAAGATTTTGAAAATGTTTTCAAGAAGTTTTGGCACAAGATTGAATTTCAACACCGTATTTCACTCTTAAAGTGATGTACAAAGTGAAAGAATGATTCAAACACTTAAGAATATGTTATGCGCTTTGGATTGGAAAGAAAGTTGGGATGATCACTTAACCTTGGTTGAATTCGCCTACAATAATAGTTACCACTCAAGTATCGGAGTGACTCCATTTGAAGCCTTGTATGTGAGACCTTATAGATATCCAAATTGTTGAAGTGAAGTATGCAAAAAGAAATTACTTGGACTCAATATTGTGAAAAATATGTGGAGAAAATGGATATGATCAAAGAGAAGATAAAAACTGCTTAAAGTAAGTAAAAGACCTATGCCAACCAGGGAAGAAGAGAAAAAATCTATGTTATTGGATATCATGTGTTATTGAAGACCTCACCGATCAAATGAGTGACACATTTTTGTCGAAAGAAAAAAAATTAAGCCCAAAGTATATTGACTCATTCAAAATTTTGGATAAGGTTGGTAAAGATGCTTATAGTTTGACATTACCTTCATCTTATGCAAGAATTCATAATGTGTTTCATGTGTCCATGCTAAGGAAATATAAATATGATAGCTCACGTGTACCGCTTATTGAAGAACCAAATATAAAGGATAACTTGACATAAGAAGAATATCCTATCGAGATATTGGAGTATATTGAGCATCAACTTGACAACAAAGTTGTGACTATGATAAAAGTAGCATGGAAGCACCATCAAGGACGATAAGCGACATGAAAATTGGACGAAGAAAGGAAAAATCAATTTCACAAATCTATTTGGTAAGTGTTATTACTTATGATAATTTGAGGACGAATTTTTTTTAAGGAGGGTAGAATGTAACAATCCAAATTAAAAATAAAATTAATTAAAATCCGAAGTGGTCAATTATGTTAAAACCCATAATTGAAGTCCAAACCCACCCAAAATCCTACCTAATCCCACTATATACATCCAAAATTCAGCCACCAACCCCATTTCTCTCCTTTCTCTTCTCTCTCTTGGCTTTTATTTCTCTTTTAGTGCTAGGGTTTTGACATGGTGTATGCTCCATTAATAGAAGATCATTAAGAAGGGATTGATGAAAGAAGTGCCAAGGAAGGGAGAAGAAGGTGAAGAAGAGGATGAGGTCACAACTTGGGGAAGAAGAATAATTAGGGATCAAATGAATTCTAACTTGGTTTTAAGGTATGTAGAGGGATCCATATTTTCTTCCAATGTGATTTGGCATTGATTCATTTGTGTTTTAATGAAGCTTCATCAAGAATCCATGATTCTTGCACATAAAGTAGTGAGAAAGAAGTTTTTGTGTGTGATTGTATGCATAAAAGTAGGTGTTATATGCAATTGATTGTATTGTTCTTATTGGATGGATTGCTAGAGCTGTTTGATTGAATTGAACTATAAAAATATAAGGACCTTGATAGAATTGCATGAATACTTGTGAGTTTGTCCAATTTGTGTTGAAACCCTAATGTTCATATGAATCTCGAAACCTATGGCTTGTGATTACTAGGTAGGATGTTACAAATTGAGCAAAACCTAAGGTTTATTACTAGAAAAGCATGAAAACACGTGATTCTATAAGTGATAGTTAGTAATTGAGAGGAAATCATACTATTAGAGTAGAAAACTATTCAAATGTGTACCATGACAAATTTCATAGGGAGTGGGAAAAGTCTCACGACTTTGAATCGACCCTTCATGCTCATGAGAAGATTTTCATGGCCATGAAATCGAGTGTACGCGCCCGCGACGAGGGTTCAAGGGTCGTGAAGTCGATGTAAAGAAAATCACCCCTTTGAAGCGGTCATCAACTTCTATTCATGCCGTGAACCTTGTGGTCTCACGGTCATGAAGGCGAGTTCATAGGCCTTGAAATTAACACATGAGAAATGACTTCTCTACAGTGACCATGAACTATCGTGTGCGCTTGTGAAACCTTGTGATTTCATAATAGTGAAGGTGAGTTCACAAGTCGTGAAATCGATTCTCGAAAAGTATCAATTCTTTCTAGCGGTCGTGAAACCCTCATCACGCCCGTGAAGACCAATTTTCATGCCCATGAAAGAACATTCACAGACCATGAACAACACTTAATTTTTGTATGAAATATATATTTATTTAAATTATTTTATTTTTGAATTGTATGTTGTAGCCTAGTATCAAATTGCATTTTTCTAAGTCGTAAATACGATTAAAACATGCAATCATAATTGATATATTAATTGATTCAATTGACATCGAAAAAAGAATTGGCTCCATTGGATTGTCGGATAGATTGCTTGTATATTGCTTGATTGGTCCCAAACGTGGTACGTGATTATCTTTGGAGAACTACTTGGGTGCACATGGCGATCCTGACCTAGTTAACTTATTGGATAATGTACATCCCAGTCTTTTGGATTATTGAACATGAAGTCAACTAATAACTTCATGATTGAATCAAATTAAATTTGCATGAATTTATTGAATATCGATAATTGAGCATTCATATGTGATAATACTATTGATGTTCATGCCACCATCGTTGATATTGAGTTGAACTTGATAATGATAAGATTGTAATTGGATATTTTACCCTAATTGAACTTTATGTATCATTGATATATTAATATTGTGTGTCGATCTATTATATCATCCCTTGCAAGATGGTGTTGTACTTTAAATACTCTAATCAGTAATTTGAATTTGTCAAAATTGATTTTGAAAATAATATTTAAAAAATTGACTTTGAACCATCTCAATCAAATTTGCTTCAAGTATGTTAATTTTTCTAAATAAAAAGAGAAGACTCTCTAACTGATATGTCTAAATATACATATTTTCGAGATCGACGACGCCATGCTTTCCTTCAGCTGCAGAAGCTAAACTCACCCACCAACAGAGGACTCGGTCTCGTGGTCATGGAGGTTTGCCACTTCTTTCTGATCAACTTTGGCAACAGAGGATCTGTCGTCATCGTTGTTGTCATCGAGTTCTGCCACGAAAGGATGCTTCAGGAGCATCTCGGCAGTCCACCTCTTCATTGGGTCAACCTGGAAGCAATTGGACAGGAAATCCTTGGAAGTCTCGGACATGGCTTCGGGCATCTCTGGCACGATCTTTCCCTCCCCGGCCAGGACCAAGAACTCTTTAAATTTCTCTTTAAATGTCGGCGAGTATGGGATACATATGGCGAGCTGGCACGTCAGCATCGTGTACACGGTGCAACCGAGGGCCCAGACGTCAGCTGCCGTCCTGTACTCGTTCTTGGCTATGCACTCCGGCGCGAGATAGGTCTCGGCGGTTCGGTAGGAGGGCAGATCGTTCTTCTCGCCTGCGCGCAAGGCTCGGCCGAAGTCGATGATCTTGACCTCGCTCGCACCCCACAGCATGATGTTGTCTGGCCTCAGGTCGCAGTGCACCACCCCGTTGCTGTGTATGTGGACGAGGCCCTTGAGTATGGACCTGGTGTACCTCCCGGCTGAGAGTTCGTCCAAGGGGCAGAATCGGCGGCTGCTCTTGAGGAACTCGTCCAAGCTTACGTTCGGCGCCAGCTCCAGTACAAGGTTGTAGGTCCGCACCTTGCGCGAGATGGTGTACTTGTCGCCGTAGCACTGGATGACCTGCGGGCAGCCGCGGAGTTGATCCAGAAACTCCTTCTCACGCAGGCACGACTGGATCGACGCCTCGCCCTGGGCCGACTTGATGGCCACCGGCGTCCTGCACGGTCCGTCCTTCAGGAAAGCAGAAGTAACAATGCCACTGCAGCCGACGCCCAACCACTTTCCCTTCTCCCACTTTAGTTTCTTCTTCTTCTTCTTCTTCTCCATGACGGGTGCAGGAGGAGCGGCGTCCATTAGCATGCACCTGGTTGTGCAGCAGAGCCGGAGGAGATCGATAGAAGGAGATGAGAGTACTCTTTGCGGAGATGATCAAAGTGGGAGTTCGTTTATTTAATTAAGGTATTTGCAAATTAACAGAATCCGAATGAAATCATAACTAGAGGGACTCTAAGATAAATTAAGATACGTTATTATGTTACTTAATTACTGCGTGCAGTTATTTAAGTTTGTTACTACGTGTCCTTAATACTTTAATATATTTTCAAGATTTAATGTAAATCTTTAATAAAAAAATCGATCACATATAATATTGTCATCCGAATTTAAAAGTCTAATTATTAATAAAGAATGTTACTTTTTTGAAATCGGATTTTATGAACAATATATTTTATATTATAACATATAAATGGTCATTTGAATTATTAGAAGTGAGAAGATAAATAAGAAAAAGGCTAATTCAATTACATGGACTAGATAATTGTAATTACTAAATATATAAATAACAATTCATGAAGCCATGTATTCTCCTAAATAAGAAAACATTAAGAATCATTATTTAAACATGATAAATATATACATTATATAATAAAAAAATTGAAATCCTATAAATAAAGTTCCGTGTACTGTCCCACTTTTACAGGACGCCGGCGGCCATCATCTTTGGTCCGGACCAGGAGTCGATCTTGTCGTTGCGAAGGAGAAGGATTTCCTCAATCGACCAAATCAGCGGCTGCCTCAGATCATCCGCTGCCATCAACTCTGTCTGTGTCTTCATTCTGAACGTCGTGGTAATGATATTTTGTGCATATCATTGTTTTTTTTTTGTTTTTCCTCAGCCATGTTGCAAAGCTGCGACTATAAATTGACATAGTAGAGAAATGCATGCCATAGCCTATAATTTGTCTTAATTTCCATATTATATGGAGCTGTAAATCTGTAAACAATGTGGTTAATGTTCATTTTTGTAGCATGCCAAGGAACTCTTTGTATACTACTAAATTTTTGAGAACTTATATACTACTAACTAGGCGGATTTTGTGGGGAACTTGTCTTTTAGGGGACAAGTACACCATGCACGTAACTGCTCTTTTGATTTTTCTAGTAGTGAACAATATATTTCTCCAGAGTCCCCTTTTTTTTTCTCTTGCCTTGGATTTTCGATTCCATTTGCATGAATAGAGTTCCTACCACTTCATGTGAAATCTTTATGTTTCCCAATTATTTATTTTACCTTTTGCTGTTGAGCTGCCAGAAAAAAAAAAGATTTCTCTTATGTTCTCTTTGTCATTTGGTTAAAGAAAAGATTGAGGTGTTGGTCGTTAATTTCAGATGACAAAACTCCCTTTCTTCTTTTTTTTCTTCTCTATCATCTTTTTTATTTTCATACAATATATAAATATATATATATAGGTGGTGTACCCTATTTAAATAGGGTACACTATGTACCATGCATTTATAACCATTAGATCTAATGTCTACGATCACGAAAAACTCGTCCGCTTCGAACAAAAAAGCCGAGCGGTTTACATCCACAACTGACCTTAAAATGTAAAAAAAACAAATGGACCTTCTCTCCTTTGGGTATGTTTGGTTAGATGTAAAAGGAGGGTAAAGGAGGGGAAAGGAAATGAGTTTAATCGATTAACTTCGTTTGACTGTGTTTTTAACCGAGGGGAATGAAGGAGAATGTTTCCTCCATTTATCTCCATTCTCCTCCAAATGTCCATTTTTCTTTCAATCCCAAATTGAAGTGAAAAGAAATATTTAAACTGCACTTTCAATTTTATCCATATGTAATTTAAATTTATAAACACATACATTAGGATATATTCGTCCAACAAAAACTATAATTATCTTCCCTTCCTTTTAATTATATCATCCAAACAAGGTTAATTATTTCATCTTCATTCTCTTCCATTTTCTTCCCCTAGTTTCCCTTCTCCTTCATTTCCTTCCCTTTCCCTTCCCTTTCCCTTCATAAGGGTCTGTTTGGTTAGAGGTAAAAGGAGGGTAAAAGAGGGAAAGGGAAAGGAGGTTAATCGATTAACTTCGTTTGGTTGTGTTTTTAACCGAGGGGAATGGAGGGAAATGTCTCCTCCATTTACCTCCATACCCCTCCAAATGTTCATTTTTCTTTCAACCCCAAATTGGGGTGGAAAGGATGGGAAAGAAATATTTAAACTACACTTCCAATTTTATCCATATGTAATTCAAATTTATAAACACATACATTAGGATATATTCGTCTAACAAAAACTATAATTCACTTCCCTTTCCTTTAGTTATATCATCCAAACAAGGATAATTGTTTCACCTTCATTCTCTTCTATTTTCTTCCCCTAGTTTTTCTTTTCCTCCATTTCCTTTCCTTCCCCTATTTACTTTGAATCTCATCACGTCAGAGGTTGTAAGCTGATTGATTTAAAGTCTCATATGAAATATTTGAAGCACTTGAAATTATAGCGCATCTTCATATGTGAAGAATGAACTTTGTACTGGTGAAAATGTATTTTTATAATCTTTCTTCCTCATATTCTTACCAGGTTTGTTTGAAACAAGATTTTTCTGGAAGCATGTCTAGAACTGCAAATTAGTGCATGTCACATTAATCAGGCTAAATCAACTAAATGACACTAGAGTATTAGTGGATTTTAAAAGGAATGCCTCTGTTACTAGAGTATGGACTATTCATATTTGACTTATGCCGGAAATAATATTCAGAGTGTCACTGCTGATGCTATGCATTCAGAGTTCTAATTCAATTCCAGAAGAACAACAAAGTTGTGTCATTGACTCATTATATCACTGTTTTCTTAATTTCCTCCATTCAACTACTATGGTCTCTATCGAGTATCTTGATGGCATCATCTTCAGAGAAGACATCTGCTTGAAACTTACACACTGAAAAGAAAAATAAAAAAAATATAATAAAAACTAGAATAAAAAAGAGAATGCAAGTAGGAATCTGATTTTTATTACTCCATTAATGTAATAACATAGGTACACAACTCCAATTTGTTCATATGGTTCACTTTTTTGACAATTACAATTTCCTCTACAACAACGCTTTGGAACAAGGAGAAAAAGAACTATAATACAAGTTCATTGCTGCCTTCCATCCATAGGCGAACAACATGTTTGCCAAATTGCCACAAAAGAAGAAAAAAAACAGCAACAACAAAATTTTCTTCTTTGTATCATATGTTATTGAAGCATTGCATTGGGAATTAAGAACATGCTGAGCATGTAGATTCCACAAAGTGCACTGTTAGCAATTCACAGTGGCATGCTTTTGTAGCAAGCAAAACAGTCCAGACAATGCAACCATAAAATATTGTGGCCAATCAAACAGAAGTCTTCTTGATAAAACATGCAATGTGCTTCCATTGCTTTGGCAGATTGAGATATGATAAAGGCTATTCATTAGGCTTTACTGTTGTCGTATGCAACATCTAAATGGCTGCAAATTAAGAATTTTGTTCACAAAGCAGAAGATTTGCAGATTGATTGCCCCGGAGGATTATATCTTCAGAAGGCCACAGAAACTTGTTATGCAACCTTCAAAAGATCCATCAC
>LTAE01006773.1:6299-24436 GCA_001647135.1 Pontederia paniculata
TCAGGTTGCAGCGCTTCGGCATTGGGTCGTGATATGCTCTTCGCAGTCGTGATATGCAATGTAACGGCCCGTGACCACCTGTCACGGCCCGTAATGGTTGAAATGTCGACACGCCATGCTGCTGCTCCTTGACGCATCACGGCCCGTAACACTTTGTCACGGCCCGTGATGGCTGCAGAATGTTGATTTCTTCCTCCAGAGCATGTCCATTTGCGATGCAATTAATTGTTGATCCTTCTTCCACCTTTCCATATGATTTCCTACAAAATACACCACACAAGAGTAGATTCTGGGCTTGAACAGATATAAACAAATGAAATAGAAAATAGATGCATGCAATATGAAAATGGCTCTGAATAATGTCTAATGCAAGTCCTAAAATATGTTATAAAATGCATGCATCAATGTTTGATGGAGTCTCGGCTTCTTCCTCCACTTCATCAATTTTTGTGAATCTTCTACATTTTTCAGTTCATTGTCTTCTACATTTTCTTCTCGAGTTCTTTAGCATATGGATCTTCAGCAAAATTTGCCACGATGCTATCAAATTCATCAAAGTGATCATCTTAAAAGATTTCAATGGCATAACACACTAAAAAATCACCAAGGTGTTTAATAGAATGGGCCATCATGAAGCATAACTCTTCATTGTTAACTCGAAGAGTTAACTTTCCCTGTTGCATTTGAAACATTTATTTCTTATGGTTAGAAAGGGCGTACCTAAGATGATTGGAGTTCATCATCACAGTTCATGTTCATAACAATGAAGTCTGCAAGGAATACAAACTTGTCCACTTACATTAGAACATCTTGAATAACTCCTTGAGGCTTCTTAACTAATTGATCAGTAGACTCCTTTAGTTATCTATGCCCCAACTTGAGGAACACCGAATAAGGCATAAGATTTATGCTTGCTCCTAAGTCACGTAGTGCCTTGGAGTAATCAAAGTCCCATATGGTGCTAGGGATGGTAAAACTATCAACATCTTTCATCTTCTGAGGCACATCTCTCTTGTAAACAACAAAATGTTGGGGGTGAGTATCACAATTCATATCTCTTCAATTCTCCCTTTGTTTGATAATACCTCATTCATGAACTTTGCATAGCTTTCCATTTGTCTAAGATTCTCATGAAAATGTTTGTTGACATGTAATTGCTTGAAGATTTCAAGGAACCTCGAATATTGCTTATCCATTATTCTTTTTGTATCTCTAAGGGTAAGGTAAAGATCTACCTTTTCTAATGTAGGGTAATCAATTTTTGTATCCTTGTCTTTGTGTCCCTTTGAAGGATTTACCTCCTATGATGACTTTTCGGCTCATCAAATGGTTGATCATAAGGAAAATTAGGATCTTCCAGTTGTTTGCTGTTCCTTGTCAAAATAACTTTAGTCTCCCCCTTTGGGTTTTTCTCAGTATTTCTTGGTAGAGCATATAGTGCTCGACCTGTTAGGATGTTTTCTAGTTGATCCACCTGAACTTAAACTTTGTGAATAGATGTGTATTGATTTGAAATCTTGGACTCAATGGTGGTCATGAACTTGATCAACGACTCTTCCATGTTGTTCTTCGACTCAGCAGTTTAGCGTTGGGAGCTTGATAGGTGAGGATTAAATTTGTTGTTATTTTGTCCCAATGCGAGATTTTAGTTATTTCTCCAACCCCGATAATAAGTATTGCTGAAAGGGTTATTGTTCCTAAGGAATAAATGATATTCAAAACTAGCATTCTCAAATTTTATTGAGTCAGAACTATAACCTTTGGGACATTCATTGTAGGGATGTCTTTCTCCACATAACTCACATTGTTGGATGGTGCAATTCATCAATAGCTCAAACTTCTTGTTGGGTTACTCTAGTTGAGCCACAGCTTAATTCATTATTGGAGCTTGATTTCACATTAAGTGCACTTATTGTTCTGTTATTTCTTGATCTTTGGTTCTGCCACGAACCAAGTGTTACATCTTCAATTATCTCGTTATATTCTTCAGATCTTTTTTTGTTCAAAATTGAACCTCCAGCAAGTGAATCTAGTTTGTCTTTGTCCTGTTGGAATAATTCATTGTAAAAACCTTCTAGGATCTACCACAATTGGGTTCGGTGATCAGAAACTTTTGCTAGAGCTTCCTTGTACCTTTCCCAGGCTTCATACAAAGTTTTATCATCTTGTAGATTGAATGATCTCAATTCGTTTCTCATATTTGCAAGTTTTTGAGATGGACAAAACTTAGTAACCGATGAATTGATCTTAAGTTGTGATAGCTCTAGTAAGTAAAATACTCAACCATGGTTGATGCTCTATCTCTTAATTAAAATGGGGAATAGATGCAGCTTGACAGCATCTTTAGAAGCATGATTGCATTTGAAGGTGTTGCAAACGCATATGAATCTGTCCAGATGAGTGTAGGAATTCTCATTATAGCTTGAACCATTATCAAAATGCATGGAGGGATTGATCTCAAAGTTGTTAGCATTAATTATTGGGAGGAATACACTGTACTCTGCATTCTTGTACTTGGAAGAGACATAATCTCTCAATGTCAGCTCAAGTTCAATCACAACTCTTCCTTTTCTCCGGTCATCTTCACCTTTTTCCTTAGCCTTCGGGTTGTTCTCTTGATTTGTGATCAAAGTGTAACACACTTTCCGATTGTCTTGTTGTTGCGTCAACCAACAAGAAGTAAAGAGAGATAGGAAGAAAAATCTCAAAGTTGTTTAATGAAATCAGAATAGATAAGTCTTAAAATCCTCGGCAATGACGCCAAAAAACTGGATGCGTGCTAAGATGTCCTAAGAATATTCATTAGTAAGTGCATTTATAATATCAAGTAATAGAAATGTGAGTAGAGTATCATTCCCATGAGGATTTCTATTCTCATCTATCTAATCTCACAAACTAAAAGGAGATAACATGAATTTTGGATAAAATTTGATTTTGAAAAGATAAGATAAAATTGAAAAGATGACAATAAGCACTACATCAGGATGAAATACAAGGATACACTCTATTTCACCACAAGATTAATCAAGTTTCAATTCTACTCAAACTCATACATGGATTAGGATCTACTCAATTTTTTATTTCCTCTCTAGGATGAATCAACTATCTTAATTCATTCTCTCTATTGGATGTCAATCTCATCTACTAGAAATTAAGATGCATTAAAATGTATCTCCTAGACTATTAATCATTCATCTTCAGAATGGCAATCGAATAGACCACACACCTAAATATTCCTCTTCAAGATTCTACTTAAGTATGACATATAATTCTTTGATTAAAATCATAGATCAATCTCAAAAACTAACGAGACACAAGAATTTACTATTCAGGATTCTAGTAAGATCAAATTCTCAATTAATCAATGAAAAAGCATTAAGAACAACATTCATGCTCATTGAAGACTTAAAAATTAAAATTAATTGAATAGAAGGATCCACATGTTTCCCTTACAATTAAAATTTCTCTAGAGAGTTAAAACAAAAAATACAATTAGAGTTAATCCTTCAAAATTGAGAAAAAAAGAATACAAACAAAAACTAAAACACCTCGATAGTATTCTTCAAAATCTGCGTTGATAAATCTCGCCTTATTCTCCAACGTTAGGCTCTCTCCTAGCTTGAAGCATACTCCACAATGAATCCTTGAAGTCTATTTATGGATTTTCAAATATTCCCATGTGATGTAAACAGTCCTAACTTTTTAAACTTTATTTTGACCAGAATTTCATCAAATTTTCCCTTAATCTCAAGTACAAATCCTGAAAAAAGAAGATTTAATTGGATTTACTTCAAATAAAACTTCTTTTAATTAGTATTTCATGGCCTATGATAGGACTTTCATGGTCATGAACGAAAGTATACTCTCTGTGTCGTCGAGGTTTCACGGCCATGATCGAAACATTGCTTCTTCTCTTCAGGATCTTCACGGATCGTGATAGAGATTTCCCAGTCATGATCATATACATTGTCAATCATTGCATCATTCGCTCACGACCATGAAAATAACTCCAGCTTGTGACTTCAATTGGTGTTGTCCAGCATAGAAGCGCTCACAACCGTGAAAGTGACTTCACATGCCATGATGATCAGCACTGGCATGATTTCTAGTTCACGACTTCATCGTGTCTTCGGTGTGATGGTTGTGAACAAGGTTGTTAAGTTTGAGAGTTTAAGCAGATTTGTTATCTCTCTTATAAACTCGTATCGTAAATCATATCGTGGACCCGTAAAGTTTATGTACCAATTAAGTTTAATTATAAACAATTAATATGCATCTATAATATAAAATTATGCACATATTTAATATTCAAATAAATAAAAATTAATATATTACATTAATATGACATGAGTATGAAGCATTAAAAAAACTATTACTTCTAACTACTAAGTAATTAACAACTTTGCAATTTATTAAGTTAAAAAGTAACAAAAGATAAATATACTAAAGTTGTTTGCAATAATTTCAACTCATAATATATTATTTATGAACTTCAGTCATAAGTATTAAAAAGTTAGTTAAACAAAATATTTAATATTTAAGAAAATTTTATTCTACAAAATGAAGAGTCATGCGTATTTATATAGAATCATACAAACTCGTGTAAAATTATATAAACTCTATGAGATTTTACATAATTTTTAAAACTCATTTTTAGTTTTATGTCGATTTGACGTTTTGCTTACCTAAACTCTTAAACTCATAAGAGTTTAAGAGTTTGACAACCTTGGCTGTGAAAATAGTTTCATGACACGAGGCAGGTCTTCATATCATTTCTTATGCACGCTCACGAGCGTGACAAGCTTATCACAGCATAACAGTCATATTTTAATCAATTTCTCCTTCAAATTCACTCTAGTTCAATGCAGTCTTCCTTGGTTGCTCTATTGAATGCTCTGAACATAAAAACAAACAATGTTATGTGAAGTCTAACTTTGTAAATGAAATTGAAATGAACTTTGAAATGAAATGATGCATGAGACAATGAAATTAATGAAAATTAAACTAAATATACCATGAAAAATATGACTAAACATGTATCATACCCCAATATCAAAGCCATCCAAAAGGAGAAAAAAGAAGAGGAAAATAAAATACTCTGATTAGGGCCTATTTTCTTGTAAGGAAAGAGGTGTCTTGATCTGTTAATCCTAATGAAGAATTGTTTGCTCTAATAGATAATTGTGACGGTAGTCAATGACTTAAGAATACAATCATATTATGAGTAGTTCTTTCATTATCCCAATTTTAAAGATAAATTCATTAAAAACTCACTTAAATGATGTTGAGATTTGATATGCATTAGGATTTACTTTTGCTAATCTAATTTTTATCCCTTATTTGATGAGCTAAAACTATGCTTCTATCAAAATCTAACTTGTGCTCGAGGACATTCAAGTTTGAGAGAGTTTGATATGTAGTTATTAACCATAATTTTGCACAAAAATCTTGCTATAATTTTACCCTAATCCTCATGTATTTAACTTCTTCCTACCATTTTTTGACTCAATTGTATGTATTTATTGAACCCTTAAGTAGATTTAGTATCCTACGATTGACGAGGTAAGTTGTAGGGAACACCTTCATTGAACTCTTTCTATAATTACATATCATAATTTTCTGTTTTATTGAAATTAGGTTTTAATTTGATCGATATTATGCAAATTTTGGGAATTCTTATAGAAAATCAAAGCAAATCTCTACATTTGGGCATTTAATCCGAATATGAACCAGTTAAAAAATTAAGAAAAGGATCTTGAATCAAATAAAAAAAGGATGCCTTTTGTTATTCTGTTTGAGATTTTATGGGAGAGGATCAAGGTGAGAAGATCAAGTTTTCAATTCCAATTTCAATTTCAAAATTGCTTATTCCAAAGTTAAGATCCATGGATTACAAAAGAAATATTAGGAAGAGATATAGTGGCACAAAGATCTTAGAGATCTCGCAAATCAAGGAGAAGAAAGAGAGAGAGTTATCGACAATACGCCTTTAAAAGGAGGGGGATGCTTTTGAGCGACAATTTTTGCATTAGCTGTCTAGATATATTCAATTAAATTTATTTGTTGTTGTTGATTTGCAAAAAACAGAAGCAGAGAAAAATATTTAGAAAATAATAATTGACAAAAACTTCTGAAATAATGATCCACACATGATTTATATGTTGTTATCAACTCAATATACAAATTGATCTAGGCAAGAAAATAATAGATAAATCAAATAGTTGTTGCTACCTTAATCCAAATATCAAAACTCACAAGTAAGAGTTCATGACTACCCAAAAATATAGTCAGATAGATTTTTTTGCCTTGACTTATAGAGTAGACACATTATTGTCACAAGGATACTCCCTTAAGTTCAATTAAAGTAAACTAAATTAAAGCACTCCATTAGTTTTATTTATTCTCACATCCATATGTAATAGATTGTCACAAGTTAGGTGCAGATACATGCCAATCATTCAAAATCTATCAAGGAAATGGTTAAACAATTCTCATTACAGTATTCTAGAAAGATACATCAAATGCTCTCGCAAAGAAAATTTTTCCTTCAATTAAAACAAAGGCACAAAATGACTTTCTAAACTCATCACAACTCTATCACAGACGATGTCATGGGTGGCATCATAGGAAATGTCACAAGTGACATATATTCAATTATGACATATTTTTTCGGTTACACAACCTTTGGCGATCGTTCTCAAGCTTGGCTTAAATGAGAAACTCATATCTCTGAGGATGATCATATGATTAAACTTTCTAAGAAATTAATAGTTGCGATGAAGCAAAGAATAATATATCAATAGAAAAATCATAAGGAAAGATTTATAAATATAAATTAAGTTAATAAAATAGTTTCATATGAACATCACAAATCATTAGACATAAGAAAAATAGCCTTTTAGTCCCATGGGAAAAAATAAAGATATCAAGTCAATACTGTCAACTAAAAACTAAAATTGGAAAATTAAGATGGAAGCAATAGTTATTCAAACAATCCTTGTGATTCATGATCCAAACTACTAGAGCTACAACATATGCACTTGCAATTAGTAGTTGTGTAATTTGAATTTAATATAAATTTTAAAACTTATTGTGCCACAACTTCTCTCACATCTAGTGTCACAATTGTACCCTAATCTTAACACAGTCTACCTATTACAGGATACACATAAAACACATAGTGACATATCGGATCTCGCATGTTGAGAGAAAATAAGAGCACATTCTCCCGCCCGTTTGGACCCTAAAACCTTCTAAAGTTGGTTCAAGCTCCCAATATACTCAGTACTGTTCTCATAGCTCATTGAAACTCTCTTCACATTCTCTCTTAGAGCTAACACATAATGGCCTCTCAGTTCATACATAGCTCTTTAGATTAAGAACAATCGGGTCCCTCGACACAATAAGCATCAATGAGTGCGAGGATTAACTCCTCATAGTGATGTTAACCTTTTGACTCACTACGTCACTATTGGAAAACGCCATCATCTTCTTGGATAGACATTCTAAAGAGGAAGTTATAACTCATCACACAAATTAGTTATTCATGAAAAAAAATAAAATCAAGCATCTCAACTCGATTACACAAGAACACTAATAGCTCAAACATAGAAGAACTAAATATGACTGATTATATCATCAACAATGGCAGAGCCATAGTTTTTGTTCAATGGGTTTATCATGAATAACTTAATTAACTAGATAATAATTAATGTGATAGTATCACTTTCCCTTTCACTTTCTTGAATAAAAAATATTTTGAGAAGTTAGATGTAATGACCAGAAATTTCAAGTAACTAAAAAAATCATAGAGAGATAAAAAGGAAAGATAAAGTAGGACACAATTAGGATTAGGAAAAGGATTAGAGTCAAAGCAAAAAAACATTATTATCCTAATATTTTAATATTCCTAGTTCTACCCAAATTAGTTGTTAAAGGACTCCTAATCATAAGTAAAATAAGATAAATTAAGTTGAGTTGGACTCGTATTAACCTAGAAAACTCCCAAAAATAGATGGCTAAAGGAGGGAGGGTCTCATTGTTTTCTCTCCCAAGTCTAAAGAACTAGAAGTTTCTCTCTCTCTCCAAGTGAACTAGAAGAGGAGGAAGCCATACTGGGAGGGAGGAATGAGGATCAAATAATGTCAAACGAGGAAGAAGAGTTAATGACTAACGAGAATCTAGATATGTAGTTAGAAGGATCAACCTTAAAGATTTTCATATGAACATGATAGATTAGGGTTTTACCTGAAGAAAAATGATCATTATATTTTATCTAAAAGTATAAATTGTTATTAATAATGAACTGCTCACGAGATGGAGATGTAGACGGTGGATCGAATATGGATTGTGTCTCGAAGGACATGGACCATATTCAGCAGTTTCAAAAATGACTGCGCCCTGCACGGGTCGTGTTCTCCATCGACGACGATAGAGTATAGAAAACGGGTCGCGTTGCACCATGATGCAGACCATGTCCATAGTTCCAAGTACCAGATCAGATGAGAGTGAACGAAAATGGACCATGTCGCACCTTAACGAGGGTCTTGTTCCTCGACGTCACCAACATGGAGAAATGGTGTTGAACACAGGATGTGTCCACCTTTGGAAACAGACCTTGTGCCGTCTGGAAACAGATCATGTTCTTCGGAATGATGGCGGCACGCATGACCCTAATTCATGAAATGGATCGTGTCACCCTCACGTAGACCATGTTGTCCAATTGATTCGGACATTAAACGAAACATGACCGAGTCTTGTAAACCGACCACGTCAAAATACTCGACGCAGATCGTGTTAACCAAACACGGACATGTCTTGAATAAACATGGGTCGGGTCTTCCTGGACCCAAATCACATCATGTCAAGGTGGTGAACAGCCATTGCGGAAAATGGGTCATGTTCACATTTGACGTTGGGCATGCTTTGACGGAAAAAAGTAGTGAAAAAACTAATTAATTATCCTAAAAATGGACCATGTCCAATTCGTACGCGGGTCGTGTTTCACCACGAGAGAAGTTGTTAAAGTTGTTTTTATTGGTTGGATGACTGAATGTTGTATGAAACAAAAAAACATAGATTTAAATGGTAATAGGGTTTAAAAGAAGAATGTTGCTTGTGCTTGAATTTATCCATGATGGTGTGATTTGGTTACTGGTGAACTATCAAACGGACCTATGATGTGAGGTAATTGGGTTCCTTTGGGAGCAACTTTCAATTGGTTCTTGATGGAACAACTGAAAAGAGGTTCCATTAGGTTCACTGAGTTCCCTCGAGAACAACTGAGATATACTAGATATTGAACTTCAGGCCTAGTTAGCCTTAATGGCACCAAGGCTAAAGTCAATGACCTTCATGACTAGTAAAGGTTCACTATTACTGATTCTATTAAATTGAACAACTTAGGATAATAGTATGATAATATGTATACTGAAAGTCCTAAGCAAAAGATTGAATTGAACCTACTGAACTGAAAAAATGGACATTATCTCTCAACAATGCAACTGAGATCTTGCAACTTAACAACTCTGAGATTCTTGCAACTTAATGACTGGATGAGAAGGTGAATAGGTAAGTTAAAGGTAAATGGAATTACTGATCATTCCTTCTTGATTTATGTACATATGGTTTTCTCTACTGAATATTTCCTATACATATTGGGCATCATGTCTTTTGGGAGAATTATCTCCCTTACTTTTGATCCTGGAGGCGACGAATGCAACTGACAGGTGATGACACTAGTGATGGAGGTGTTTGTGACTTGATGGCTTGCACAAAATGAGTCAAGCTTGAGTCGAGTCTATTGTTGCATTAGAATTTAGTTAAAATAATTAGTCATGTCTTTTCTTTATTTTGAACAATATAAAAGTATATTCTAATTTGGCTATTGAGTTTTATTTAATGTTTCCTCATGATGTGTCCTTATTGTTGACCAATCAATTGATAAATGCAAAGTCAAAGAAGAATGTCGTAGTGTCTCCAAATATGTATTTTGTCACATGGCGGTGTATGAATATTGGAGCATTATAGTAAGGTGTCAGATCCTAATGAGATACACTTTTAGTTTCTCTCAAGAAAGTAGAGTCCATGTGCAAGCATCACGAATGATCATCACACCATCAAGAAGAGTATGGGTCAAGCCCTAGGGAGGTTATCGAAAAGGAAATAAGAAAAAAGTTAATGTTTGTCTCCTCTTGTTGTAAATGTTGATGATGCCAAGGCATCTCGTTTACCAACAGACAACAAACAAATAGATAGAGGGTGCGGCTGAATTTGAGGATGAATTCATTTTTAAGAAGGTTATTATGTAATGCCCAACAATTTCAAGTAATTAAAAAATAATAGAGAGGAAAGATAAAGTAGGAAAAGATAGGATATGATTAGGATTAGGAAGTCAAAGTAAAAAATTATTATCCTAATATTTTAACAATCCTAGTCCTATCCAATTATGTTTTAAAGGACTTGTAATCACAAGTAAAATAAGAGAGATTAAGTTGAGTTGGACTTCGATTACACCTAGAAAACCCCTATAAATAGAGGGCTAAAGGAGGGAGGGACTCATTGTTTTCTCTCTCAAGTCTAAAGCACAAGAAGTCTCTCTCTTTCTCTCTCCCTTTATATCTTTGTGAACTAAAAAAGTAGGATTCATACCGTAAGTGAGGAATGAGGATCAAGGAATGCCAAACGAGGAAGTAGAGTTAATGACTAGCGATAATCCAGGTATGAAGGTAGGAGGACCAACCTTAGAGATTTTATATGAACTGTATAAATAAAGGTTTTTACCTAAAGAAAAATGGTTATTACTCTTTATTTGAAAGTATAAATTATTATCAATAATGAACTGCTCATGGAATGGAAATGAAAATGGGAGATCGAACACAGGCCGTGCCTTGAAGGACACGAACAATGTTAGGCAGTTTCGAAAACATCCATGCCCTGCGTGGGTCGTGTCCTCCATGGATAATATTCTCTATGGACAGCGATAGAGTATAGAAAACAGGCCGCATCGCACGATGACGCGGGCCGTGTCCATAGTTGCACTAGATCATATCGGAGCACATGAAAATGGACCACATCGCACCTTGACGAGGGTTGTGTTCCTCGATGTCACTAGCATGGAGAAATGGTGCATAATAGAATAGTTCTCCCCTGAAATGAATCATGTGCCACCCGAAAATGGGCCTTGTTCGTCGGAATGACTACGGCACGTGCGACCCTAATCCTTGAAATTGGTCGCGTCATCCTGACATAGACCACTTTGTTCGATCAGTTTGGACATTAACTGAAATGTGACCAACTCATGCAAATCGGTCGCATCAAAGTGCACAATGCAGACCATGTTAACCAATGGGTCATGTCTTGAGTAAACACGGATTGGGTCTTCCTAAACCCAGACCGTGTCATGTCAAGGTGGCAAACAACAATCATGAAAAAATGGGTCGTGTTCGCATCTGGTGCAGGTCATGTTCCAACGCAAAAATAAGTAGTGAAAAACCTAATTTTTCTATCTTGTGTTTGTTTCAGATGCGGACTGTGTCCCGCCACTAGATATATTGTTAAATTTATTTTTATTAGTTGGATAATTGACTATTGTATGAAACAAAAAGCCTAGATTTAAATGATAATAGGGTTTAAAAGAAGAATGTTGCTTGTGCTTGAATCTATCCATGTTGGTATGATTTTGCTCCTGGTGAGCTATTAACACGGACCTCAATGTGGGATAATTGGATTCCTTCGGTAGCACCTTCTTGATGGAACAACTAAAAATAGGTTCCTTTATGTTCACTGAGTTCTCTAGGGAACAACTTAGATTTACTAGATATTGAACTTCAGGCTTAGCTAGTCTTAATGGAATTGAGGCTAAAGTCAATTACCTTCATGATTGGTAAAGGTTCACTAATGATTGATTGTATTAAACTGAACAACTTAGGACAATAGTACGATAATATGTATAAAAGGGTCCTAAGCAAAATATTGAATTGGGCTTGAACCTATTGAACTGAAAAGAATGGGCATTATTTCGTAGCAATGCAATTTTCAGGTTCTTGCAACTTAACAACTCTGAGGTTCTTGCAATTGAACTACTAAATGAGAAGGTAAAAGGGTAAGTTAAAGGTAAATGGATTTACTTGATCATTGAGTTTTATTTATTG
This sequence comes from Pontederia paniculata, assembly GCA_001647135.1. Taxonomy (NCBI): domain Eukaryota; kingdom Viridiplantae; phylum Streptophyta; class Magnoliopsida; order Commelinales; family Pontederiaceae; genus Pontederia; species Pontederia paniculata. The sequence continues at coordinate 18,452 of LTAE01006773.1, forward strand.
CTTCGGCACAATGTGTCATTATTGTTGATCAATCAATTAGTCAAATGTAAAAGAATATTTTAGTTTAGCTAGATCATTGAGTTTTATTTATTTCTTCGACAAAATGTGTCCTTATTGTTGATCAGTCAATTAGTCAAATGTAAAGCCAAATAAGAATATCGTGGCATCTCCAAGTCTATATTCTGCCACATGACGTGGTATGATTTTGGGGCATTATAGTAAGGTATTAGATCACGATAAGAGTTCTTTTTTAGTTGTTTCTAAGAAAGTAGTGTCTCTATGCAAGCATCTGAACAATCACAGTGCCATCAAGAGAGTATGAGTCTTGTCCTAAGGAGGTAGCCGAAAAGGAAATAAGAAAAAGTTAATGTTTGTTTCCTCTTGTTTTAAATGCACATGGTGCCAATGCATCTCACTAACCGACAAACATCAAACAGATAGATAGAGGGTGCAGATGAACTCGAGGATGAATTCATTTTTAAGAAGGTTATTACGTAATGCCTAGATAAAAATAGTAACAAGATAAAAATGAAAGATAAAGTCAGATAAGATAGGATATGATTAGGATTAGGAGAAGGATTAGAGTCAAAAGTCAAAATTATTATCCTAATATTATAATATTCCTAGTTCTACCAAAATTAGTTCTTAAAGGACTCCTAATCACAAGTAAAATAAAAGAGATTAAGTTGAGTTGGACTTGGATTATACTTAGAAAACCCCTATAAATAGAGTGCTAAAGGAGGGAGGGCGTCATTGTTTTCTCTCCCAAATCTAAAGCACTAGAACTCTCTCTCTCTCTCTCTCTCTCTCTCTCTCTCTCTCTCTCTCTCTCCCTCTCCTCTCTGTGTGTGTGTGTCCCCTCTGAATGTCAAAACCGAAGCTCGCGGAGATGATAAAGAGTTTTTAGGGTGACGTCAGCGGCAGGGAGGCTGTTAAATNCTCTCTCTCCCTCCCTCCCTCCCTCCCTCCCTCCCTTCTAGTGGACCATAAGAGTAGGAAGCCATACCGTGAGGGAGGAATGAGGATCAAGGGACGCCAAACGAGGAAGAAGAGTTACGACTAATGATAATCCAAGTATGTAGGTAGGAGGATCGACCTTAGATATTTTCATATGAACGTAATAGATTATGAGTTTTACTTGAAGAAAAATGATGATTATGCTTTATCTTAAAGTATAAATTATTAATAATAATGAATTGCTCACGAAATGGAGATAAAGAAGACAGACCGTGTCTCGAAGGTCACGGACTGTGTTAAGCGATTTCAAAAATGACTGCGCCGCGACAGGTCATGTTCTACGTGGACGGCGATAGAGTAGAAAAATGGGCCGCATCACACCATGACGCAGAATGTGTCCATAGTTGTAGGTGCTAGATCATATCGGAGCACACGGAAATGGATTTCATCGCACCTTAACACGGGTCGTGTTCCTCGACGTCGCTAGCACGGAGAAATGGTATAGAACACCGGACATGTTCGCCTTTTGAAACGAAACACGTGCCACCCGGAAGAGGGTTGTGTTCTTTAGAACGATGGCAACACACACAACCATAATCCTTGAAACGGGTCGCATCATCCTGACACCAACCACGTTGTCCGATCAGTTCGGACATTTCAAAGGTGATCGAGTCATGTAAATTGGTCGCATCAAAGTGCTCGACATGAATCATGTTAACCAAATACAGGTCGTGTCTTGAGTAAAAACAGGTCGGGTGTACACCGTGTCAGGTCAAGGTGGCAAACAACCATCACGGAAAGTGGGTCGTGTTCACATCTGACATGGGTCGTGTTCCGATGGAAAAAAAAGTAGTGAAAACCTAATTATATTATGTCATAAATAAATTGTGTCTATTTTCGGACGCGGGTCGTGTTAAAGTTTTTTTTATTGGTTGGATAATTGATTGTTGTATGAAACTAAAAGCCTAGATTTAAATGATAGTGGGGATTTCGAAGAAGATTGTTGCTTGTGCTTGAATTTATCCATGTTGTTATGATTTGCCTCTCGGTGAACTGTCAACACGAACCTCAAACTTAGGGTAATTGAGTTTCTTCGGGAGCAACTAGCAATTGATTTTTGTTGGAACAACTAAAAAGAAGTTTCTTCAGCTTCACTGGGTTCCCTCAGGAACAACTAAGATTTACTAGATGCTGAACTTTAGGCCTACTTAGCCTTAATGTCATTAGGGCTAAAGCCAATGATCTTCATAACTAGTAAAAGATTCATTAATGACAAGTTGTTTTAAATTGAATAACTTAGGAGAATAGTACGATAATATGTATAAAAAGATATTAAGCAAAATATTGAATTGAAGTTCTTGCAACTGAACAACTCTGAGGTTCTTACAACTGAACAAATGAATCAGAAGTGAAAGGGTAAGTTAAAGGTAAATGGATTTACTGATTATTCTCTCTTGATATATGCACATATGATTTTCTCTACTGAATATTTTCTATACATATTAGACTTCATTTCTTATGAAAGAATTATCTCCCATGTTTTTAATCCTTCAAGTGATGAATGCAACTGATAGATGATGGCACTGGTGATGAAGATGTTTGTGACCCGGTGGCTTCACATAATGAGCCTAACTTGAGTCTAGTCTAATGTTTCATTAGAATTTAGTGAAAATGATTAGTCATGTCTTTTCTTTATTTTGAACAATGTAAAAGAATATTTTAATTTGATTAGACTATTGAGTTTTATTTATTGCTTTTGTGTGATGTGTCCTTATTATTGATCAGTCAATAGTTCAAATGTAAAGTAAGAAAAAAAATCATAGCATTTCCAAATATGTCACATAGTTGGGTACGAATTTGGAAGTGTTACATTATTTTTTTAACACACTTTTCAATACTATGATTACCCATAAAAAAAGTTTCTTTATATTAAATATAAATTGAACAAATAAAACATTCAACGATGAAATCTAATCATATATAGAAAATGCCATTAGGCATATAGCAAATAAGTTAACGATAAAAGGTGTTATGCATAATAACATTAATGACTAATTCTTAAAAAGTTAAAAATTGCATGAAAATAAAAATGATAAAAAAGTATAACTGTCTAGAAGTCAGAATCTCGTGCGAATGACATCGATTAATTATGAAAGAGGGAAAAAAATAATTAATTATCTCTCTCATAGAAAAACTATGATGAAAATAAATAACTTAAAAAGCACAAGAACTAATATATGAAAAATTCGTAAATGCAATATTTGAGAAATCAAAAGGGGGAGAGACCAAAGAAGCAAAAATATGTGTATATAGTAGTGAGAAAAACTAGGGTTAAAATTAATAAGTTGATGGCAAATAAATAATTTATAAAAGTTTGTAAACAATATGGCAAAGAATTTAAGAAAAAAAGTTTGGTCGGATAGATGAAAACTTTTTTTTTCGAAATTACGAATAATAAATAAAATATATGAATATAAAATGGGACTCATAGGCTATAGCGGTTGGGCTATGGCATGGGCTTCATTAATTGCACTGAAAAAAGGTAAAAGAATACCGACTGAATGGTTGAGATGAAAAAGTTGCGTCCAACTAGGATCTTAGACATTTTAATTAGCTGCTTGCTCATTATGTCATAATACATATACCAAGAATAAGAATAATTATATTCATGATATAATTATATTTATTTTTTATCCTCATTTTTGTTTGGTTGGATATAAATTATTATTGTGACATGTTCCAATTTGTGTTTGGTTGAATATGAGAATAAATATATATAATATTATTTAGGAACAAACATTTTTAAAAATATTTTTTTTATTTCCATTATATTTTTAGATAATACAAATTATAAATATCTTTTAAGATCATTATATTTTAGTTAAAATTTGATTTGTTAGAATATTTTTTAATTAAATTATAATACAAAATTTCATTACATCACCACATAAAATATCAATATAAATTTTATAAAAATAACAATTTATTGCAATACATTATAAAACACCAACATAATTTATTGCAAAATATTTTCTAATTAAAATTATATTACAAAATTTCATTACATCACCACATAAAACACCAATACAAATTTTATAAAAATAATAAAATATTGTAATACATTATAAAACACCAACATAAAATAACACAAAAGTTATTATAATATAGTCGAATAAAATTATATATCATGTCAAAATAATAAGTCCGAACTAAAGAAGAGCCATAATAATTTCATATATATTTCCAAATAAATATGTCATGCACGTAAAAAAAATCTTATCATATGAATTTCTTATAAATAATGATGTTCGAAACTTCTAATAGTACCAAGAATCAAATATCAAATAAATATTTTTTTCATTTTAATTATGTTTACGCAATGAAACAACTTTTATACGGGTGTTTATTAATATTTGAATGATTACAATTATTTATATAAAATAGTTGATTTTTTATTAAAATTTTAATTTGTTAAAATAATTTAAATTAATAAATATTTGTTTTGTCAAATTTATTTTATTAAATACAATTTTTTATGTTAAATATTATTAGTTAGCTTGTTAAAATGTTATACCTAATATTAATATAAGATAATACTTGCTCTCCTCTAGATATAAATATTTTATGAGAGTTATATTCAAATTAAGTATAAATATTTTTTTATTAATAAAAATGCTCTTTTTAAAAAAATAAATATAAGTATGAGTGTATAAGTATAAATTAAAAAATAAATACTTATTTCCTAACTTATACTCTAACCGAATACACCCATATTGTACTCATATATACTTTCCTAGTGCCCGAAGGTATAGGCGCTGATAGTAGCCATGTGGCTCCACCACCGATCATTAATATTCTGCACATGATATTGGTAAAGAAATTGACCTGAGAAATCAGGTTAGTTTGAGAAGGACGTATGAACCCTATCTATGATATTTTACAAATTTAATTCTTAAAAAATAATTATTTAAATATTAAATCATTTGATAATTTCTGTAATTACAAGATAAAATAAAATAGTTTTTAATATTAACATTTTCTCATGTTATTAGATTACAACTTTTGAAACTTGATATCGACTGGAAACAAAAAAAAATAATCTGGATGAATCAAGTTAACCGAATTAATTGACTGGAGTCGAATCCGATATAGGGGCGATGCCGCTAATAAGCTGTAAAGTTATTCATATAAACTATCTTTTTCAAATAATTATAATATCTTTTATATTCATATCATAAACCAATGGAACTATCTTATAATTAATTCGTAACATCCTAATTGAGAAGCATTCTAAATGATTAAATTATATAAATGAGCCGTCAACTATCCAGACTAATTTTCATATTTATATTCTTAACATTCATCTCATCTCAATGCATAGATCGAACTATTAAGGTATACATTATTTTTTAAAATTATGAGTATGTTGATGTTTGAAATCAATATATATTTTAATATTATGTTAAATTAGATAACTTATTAATTATTTTAATAAAAAAATAAGTTATTATATTTGTATTCTTAAGATGAATTATGACTACTTATTGTTATTTCTTTCGTTACTTGAACAATTTGGTTAATATTTGAATAGGTGAAAGAGATTGCAACAGTTGTGCAATATTCCTTCTCTCAATTTATTTTGCCACTTCCCACCTACATTTGTTTTGAGTGAAAAAGATCACTCAACATTCAATACCCAAATTAATCACCGAAAAAAACATTCAATACCCAAAATGATCCTTCAACCTGTTTCCATGTGTAACGCCCCCAAAATGCAACCCGTGGGCTGGGCCCGCGAAGGCTTTTCGACGGTGCTACATGGGCTTATAACATACATTATATGACATAATAATAATTGAAAGACATTGCAGCGGAAGAATTAAACATACTATCATGATAAGATAATAACTCATAGCAGCGGAAACATATAGAAATCCATAAAACATCTTGCCACATGTGGGCGTAAATCCATGGCCAAACTTAAGGCCCATAACATGAGTCTTAGGCTCATTCGACTCGAGACATAAA
>LTAE01006774.1:2436-24431 GCA_001647135.1 Pontederia paniculata
ACTCTCTCTCTCTCTCTCTCTCTCTCTCTCTCTCTCTCTCTCCATACACACAAACACACACAGAGGGGGACAAAGAGGCTTCCCTTCCTTTAGTGCCTGGAAGCAATAGCAGCATGAACTGAGCACCCTCTGTTATTCCTTTCATGCAAGCAGGGGAACTAAAAGAAAGAGAACAGCTGACAAAGGAGTGGGAAAGTGGATAAAAAGACTGCAGTTGCATCATAGGGACCTGAAAGAAGTCAAAAACATAAGTTAAAGCCTAAAGGCCTACAGTCTGCAACATGGCACAAAGTTGAGAGTTTGCACCCCTTGAGTAGAATCCAGCACGGCTGAGGCTTTCCCTTCTTTATCTTTTCTTTCGGAGGATTAGGTTTTAAACTTCAGGGTATCTTTTGTTGTTGTATGATCCTCAGTGATGTTCTAGTACCACTGTTGTGTTACAACTCAGTGTGATAAGATAAAAGAACTCGAGTACAAACAAACATAAATTGACATGTACATCAAGAAATTTAAAAGTTTGATTGCTACCAAACGATTTTTCGTATCCTTTATTTTATTGTTTAGCTTCTCATGTATTTGAATGCAAATGATGCAGATTGTAAATGGATCATCTTACATTACTCATAACTTGATATGGAAGTTGAGGAATATGCATTGCAGAGCGTAGAATATGCGAATCTTGCACAAAGTATGAAGGCCTGAAAAAACAACTAAGCACCAAAAAATGGAGTGTATTCGCCATTGTTGATGCAACAATGAATGCACTCTTTTCGATTGCTAGGAATGACTGCAATCTAGTAATTATCAGTTTAGTTTGATCCTCGACCTTTCACAATTTGTGCAACTTTTGTACACCAAAACGACGACAGTTTAAATGAGTAGTTTTAGATTATGACTATTGGAAACAAATGTAGAATTCGTAGCACGTTAATTCACAAACTATACAAACCTTTCCTTTTACTTAATTTTGGGAACGGCATTGACACCAGATAGCAAAAGAAAACAACTGGCAAACATAATGTATTAATTCTGTTGGAGAAGGATGATTCAATGTCGTGTTGTTCATGGGAGCCATCTACTATCATAATTAACATGCAATAAACAATTTATATTGTGAAACTGTTTTCCTGCTTTTTCAGATATTTTCTTCTCATTAGAAGTTATGGAATTTCCGCTGGTTGCAACGCCAGAAGATTTGAAGAACACAAATTATATATCAAATGCATTAACTGTGACATAGAAATTAAATCATTAGTGATTCTTGGAGCCAAGCAGGACGCCGTTTTGACATTCTCCCAATGCCCATTTAGGAAGGATGTTTCTGAACTGTGAAAACTGATCATGCAGTTCGCGCTGAAGACACCCATAATCTCCTGCAGACAGCAACATGTCATGAGCTAAAATGTTCTAATGTATTAGGAATTACTAATATATTACACTCTATGGATCAGGTGAAGAGCTAGATTTTGAAAAGTGGCAGTAACATGCAGGAGTAAATGTTTCCATGGCTCTAGAAAAACACTTGTTAAGGCAGCTAGATTTCACTGTGTCATAAATGTGTTTTCTGAAAGAGCTAATCTGTGCAATGGCGTTTTGTTTGCTCATTAGTATCATTTTGTTTTTATCATTTAAGACAACCAAGAATAAAGATAAGAGATATGTAAGCATAATAATTAATATATGATTAGTCACTTATCGAGTATACTAATATAAATTAAGGCGTATCTTATGTATTGGGAAACAAAATGAAGGCATATTTAAGAATATTATATTTTTAGGATTGATCTTCAAACAATATATCAAGTAAATATGTTCTCAACAAATATTAACAATGAACCTGTAATGCAGAAACTTAAACTTTTTTAACTACAGTTTACACATCTTAGAATGAAGGTGATGCTGAGTTTCAACTTACTTGTTGTGGAAACTCATCTTTTTCTGATTGCATACCAATCAACACCTTCATGGCACAATGGAATGATTCTGGGTCTGTTGATAATGCCTTGAATTTTAATCCACTGGAACCCATATGACCCCCTGCGCATCACAGCCGTCGAATATTTGGGGCGGCGAAGCCGCCCGTCCCCTACGGGGGTCTCGCTGCCCGGTCAGCGAGCCTGAGAGGGGGTCTAGGGGGGATCCAGGGGATCCCCTGCGGGGGCTCGAGGGCGAAGCCCCCGAAACCTAGACAACATTAGGGCTTATGTTTCCTATTTTGTATTGGGAGTCCATATATAAACTCCTTAGGATTTTGGTTATTCTAAATCTTGTATCATCTGCTGTTTTTTCTACATCAAAGAAACAACTCTAGCCGTCGCTCGAGGACGTAGCCAGTTAAGGGTAACCTCGTAAATCCGTGTGTCTTCTTGATCTCTCATTCTCTCGTCAATTTTTCATAAAAGGGTCTCTGTTAGCCTGCCCTGAAACACGCTTCAAAGTTCAGATGCAACTATGAAAATTATCATGCATCATGATGAGGAGTCTTAAAAGTAACAATTTTCATGCTTGTTCTTGAGACATGTGATTAGAAACGAACCTGCCCTGCATCAATTAGAGCTATCATAGCCATGCAGTATTTACTGCATGAGATCTGTTCCTCAAGATTTGTGTGCACCTGTTAAAAGAGAAAATGGGACTCTTGGATATGGCAAGAGTTAATTAAGAAATTGAGTTATAAGGTAAATCGATCAGTGGATTGGCCTAGAGGGTAAAAATAGGACAAATCTTTAATCATGCACAACTAGAAGTAGAGCTCAATATATATTTTGTAAGAACTAAATTTCCAAATAACTAAATTTCCTAATAACTAAATTTAATCATGACTCTCCTAATAACTAAATTTCCAAACTATTTCGATCACATATCGAATAATTGAGAGGATGCTTAAGCACAGTATAAACCAGAGACTGCTTGACACAAACATTAAACTCCACATGCTTTCTGCGACGAATTTTATATGCAAATGCAAGAAAGTACTGAAGTAAAGATCACAAAGTTGCATGACAAATAATTCATCTAAAGTGTAAAACAACTCTGGTAAAAATTCATCGAGCACAATCATTATGCACGACAAGGTCAGTTCAGATGCAAATTTTAGGGAGCTTCCTGCATAGATCTCTAGAACTTAAACTTATCTTGACAGGAAAGGTAGCTTTCTCCCCAGCCACCTGAAGCCAGTTGCTTAGACAACAGAAAATTGCATGTTTTATGTACAGAGGAGCAATTTCTCATGTCTTCCCAGCACAAACTAATACTTTGACATCGAACCATATTTTCTAGGACTACGTTTGGAAATCAGAACTTAATTTTTCTTAAGTTCCTAATGAATAATTAATTTGATAGATTAATTCTAAACTTGTTTGAATGAAGTAAAAAACTTTAATGTTTAGATGAACTGACAAGTACTAAAAAAATAAATTATTTTTTATAATAAATAAAAATGCAAAAATATTTTTTATCATAAAAAGTTATTTTAAAAATATTAGTAGTATATAAACTTAATTTTATATATACTATAATTAAATATTTTAAACATAAATAAAATTTCATTTTAGAATTATATTATTAAATTAACATAAAATTAAAATTTAAATGTTAATAATTAAATGTTGATGTTGAAATATATTTAAAAGATAAAAAAAATAAATAAAAGAAAACATGGAGCTTATGAGAGAGAAGATAAAAATGAAAAACAAGTTTTAAGATTAAAAATTAAAGTTAAAATATAAATTAAAAGTTAATACATATAAATATTTTGTTAATCTTAAACTAAAAAGTAAACATGTACTACCTTAGAAGAGAGAAAATAAAAAAAGAAAAACAAGTTTTAAGATTGAAAATTAAAGCTAAATTATAAATAAAAAGTTAATATAATAAATATTTTGTCAATCTTAAACTAAAAAGTAAACACGTATTAAAATAAGAAAGATAGTTAATTTATATATAATAAATATTATGGTAAGCTCCTTGTCTAAAAATATATTATGTTAAACTTAAGTAAAAATAATTTAATAATAAAATATAGAAAATTAATAATATATTAAACTTAAATAAAAATCATTAGAATTTATTAATCCAAATTAAATGTACTTAAGCTATAAAATAAAATTAAATTAAATGTAAAAGAATTAGTGGAGCAAACTAAATTTAATACATTAGAGAAAAAAAGAAAATAAAAGAGTATGAAATGAGAAAGAAAACATTATATCATCGGTCTCATCAAGACAAAAAAGTAAAAAAAAAATACAAGTTAGAATCAACAAGCCTCGTAGGAAACTATTTTCCAGAATCTGAAGTCACGTGACCCCAGGTTCAAAGTATGAGATTTTTATTTGAATTCTAGTAAATTTCACATTGTTTGTCAGAACTCATCGAAATTATGTCAGAATTTAGATTTAGTTTCGATTGTCAAACTAGGTCTAGGTAAAACAAATAGCTCATGATCCATGTCTAGAATAGAAAGTATGAGAAGTTATCCTTCATGCATCAAGTGCTTAAATTCCATACTTTGCCTTACAAACTTCACAATTTATCTATGTTATTTTTGTAATAGATAATTGATGATATGTAGAAGATAGATTGCAAACCATGAACCATCAGGATTTTGCATCTTCTCAATGAAAAGAGCTGATTTCTTGATGCAATTATCGATTTCATCCCTACGATGCTCAGGATATAGCTTTTGAATGCTATTAACACATCTATTGACGATGAAGTACATTCACTATACCTACACATGAAATTCAAAATATTATGCATACTATGTTGGTTTTGGATTGGAAATTATAAGGTAAATTGTTCTAAAAATCATTACTTGCCACAGAGCCTTATAGTGATCAATCGATCTATTGATAAATTACAAGTTGTACGAAATATAATCTCCGATAAATTGCTGCTTCAGCATTTCATTAATATTTTACTAACGTGGCAACCTGACAACAATAGAATGGAATATGACATTTATGTACTTAAGGATAAGAAGGAAAAAGAAATGCTAAAAAATAGGTGGAATAAATAATCTAGGATTAGATAGAACAAGAATGACAGTAATGAGATTCACAATATCACTAATATCATGACCTTTTAAGCAAACTAACGCCTATCAGAATGTTATGCAAACAAACCAAAAGTCTCAGCAGGATTTATCAAATGTGAAAGAACAAAGGCCTCAATACAAATATCTACGATTAGAAAATAGAATAACCTTGAATTATTTTGTTGCACCATGCTCAGACATTGTTACAGTTGATATGCAACGTATATTCATAATCATGGTATTGCACATGCAAAATATGTATATAGATTTTTGAGTATGCCGACTTGCGCTTTTATAGATAATATATGGCACTACTGGAGCTTACTAAGCAAATTCCTATTTTCCCTAAGATAAATATTTTTATTTGGAAGCTTATGCATGGTCGCTTATCAACCAAAGATCGTATTGCAATTTTTGATCCATCTATCAATATTACATGTACTCTTTATGGATGTGATGGAATCTACAATTCATCTATTCTTTGACTGTTATATTGCTCATCAACTTTGGTTTTTGGTTCAGCAGAAACTCAATCTAGATTTTTAATTTTTAAATTCCTAGAAAGTTGGTGACTGGATACATGAGAGATATGATTTAGATGCCCCTTCCAAGGATACCTTACACTCTTTAATACTTTATTGCATGTGGGGAATATGGAATGCTAGGAATAATCTGCATTTTAGAGCACAATCGGCCAATATGTTGTCTGTCTTGGAGCAAGCATTGATGAACTCGAATGAATATATTCGTATCCATCGTCCTGAGGGACCCCCCACTACGAACCCAAATAGAGTTCAGTAGGAGCCCCCTCCTCCCTTTTGGGTCGCACTTGACACAGATGGATCATTCAGATCCAAGGAGGAAGGGGTGCAGACTACATTGCAAGAACTAATGTTGGCTCTTTTCTTTTTGCAGGGCCACTACAACGATCATTCTCATCGGCACTAGAAGCAGAAGCATGTGCACTCCTATGCGGGATTCAAAGATGCGCACAGAGACAAATTATAAAAGTTTTGATTCATAGTGACTGCAACACTCTAGTTTGTGCTCTGAGACGTAAAACTCCAACGTCATGGTGTATCAAGAACATATTGTTAGACTGTTAGCACACCCTTAACCATTTTAAAATATATGAGATAAAATATGTACACCGCAACATAAATACTGTTACAGATCTCTTAGCAAAATTTGATAGATTATCCTCATCTGAGTACCTCCCCCAAGGTCTATGTAGTATTTTGTACCAACACATATTATCTCCCACTTAATTCAACTAGTCACTTGTTTCAAAAAAGAGTATATTGATAATCACCAAAGATTGATCAAATAAATATATAATCAAGTTTTGTGAACATATGATCAAATTTTCAAATCCTTGTGACATCTGTCATCTCGTTAATTTTTTTTTATTTTTTTTTTATATGCATGCATGTGAAGATCGAGTCACGAATCGAGTACTAAGTGAAATTGATCATGATTGTGTCCTATACTCTTCACAACAAGCGCTCTTCAACTGCTCAGCACCTCCATATCAACTTTTTCTGGGAAGGGATTTAAGAATGATATCTTTAAACCTCTTTGATGCAAAAAGCATTGTGACAATATTTATCAAATTCCATTTTCTCGATGAAAATTCTGTTGGGTTGCCGGTCCATATGAGAAGGCCCGTCATTTTTAAGAGTATTAAAACCTAATTAACTACTTGTTTAGTTGGGGAAGCTTGTTGGATTTTTTCTCTTTGGTGTTTGTGAAGTAGGTTGCAGTCGCCGAGGTTTGATTCTTGGGGTGATTGGTGTGTAGCCAAGAATTCCGGATTGGCCGACAGAATAAAGTTTTCTATCTTTTGAGAGAGAGAGAGAGAGAGAGAGAGTATGAGGTTTTTCCCCCTCTAATTCTTTATTTACAAGGGTTTTACTAAATTTAATTTTAGTTAAAGTATAACTTAATCTTTTCTAATTCACTTATGATTAGAAATCTTTTAAAACTAATTTGAATAAAATTAAGAATATTAAAATATTAAGATAATAATTTAACTTTGATTCTTACTTATTCTTTTCCTATCATTTTATTTATTCTTTTATTATTTATTTTTTATTTCCTGAAAAGTTTGAATGTTACATGTATAAAGAGAAAGAGAGATGTAGTTTAATCAATTAAAAAATAAACTTAACCAAAATATAAATGGTAATGTCAAAGTGTTAAAATGTCAGATGAAAAATAAAAAAAATAGTAATGCATGGTCAGATGCGAAAATTCGGGAGTAAGATAAAATAACCCCTTCCAATTTGGTTGAGGTCATACGAATAACATTTTAAATATAAATATGAATATCATTTTAAGAATGATGCTTTTAAATACACATGTTAATCTCTTATATTTAATATATATTATAATTAAAAATGTGTTCGTATACATTTTTTGACTATCCGAGTTTTGATGATGATATTTTATTATGAATGTTATTTCATGAACATATGACAACAAAATTAGTGATGAATGCATCATCCGTTTCTAATTAGTGATGAACCTTTTGTCATTAATTAGCGAAGAAAAGAGTATTTGTTACTAAATATTGTTTAGATTACTAATGATTGTTTAGATTGCTCATCATTAGTTTGTGACTTTGTGCTTATTTGTCACTAGTTTATAATGAATCTGATTGGTGTCATTAAAATTTTGTGGTGTCCCATCAATCGCTAGTTTGTGCCTCATGTTTATTTGTCAGTAGTCTAAAAAAGTTTATGGCCAAGAATTTTATGAAAACAACCAATCCTTCATATAAATATCATTTTGTGATTTGTGATGCATTGATTATTTACCACAAAATGCTTGGTTGCATTTTTTTAATAATGATACTGTTCACCTTCAAGAACTATCGAGTCGTTTTGGTAAAAGAGAAAAAGAGAAGCCGATTTAGTTAGTATCAAGTTTGACAGTACAGTTAAATAAATGAAACTTTAATTTCACCAATCTAAACATTCTTTTTTACTCTTTTGAGTGTACATTTTGTACTTCACATCAAGATCGTCAAGATCGAGATCATACATAAAATTATAAAAAGATCATAAGATCGAAAATCATAAAATCCTACGAATTAACAAAATAATATATCTTAATTACACACACACACACACACATATATATATATATATATATATATATATATTTGCACTCAATTTTTTAAATTAGATTTTGGTAGATCATAATTTGATCAATATTTAAAAGATATATATTGAACTCCATTTATATTAATTATTATCATCAAAATTATAAAAAAAATATTTTCAAATGATTACATTTTTTATTTGAGATCGCATATAATCGGATAAGATCGTAAGATCGTACAACATAAATTAAGATATTATTCATAAGATCCTCACACTAAGATCAAGATCGATTAAAATTTTGAAGATCGTAAAATTATAAGATCTTAAAATCTAAATCGAGATCTTGACAATGCTTTATATCATCCTATTTTCTAATTTCGCACATTGATCAAACAACCTTATGATCAAGTTATATTGCTATGGAACGAGGCATATATCCCAAAAGGAGATGAGTATATGGAAAATAATTGACATCATACGAGGTGCAATTTTGGATGTGTGCTCAAAACTCTCCAACCTTTGTTCGTTTAATTTGACGTGGCCTGACCGCTTGAGCTAACCCGAGTTCGATGGGCTTGTGTCGAGCTTGGCCAGACACCTCAAAATATGAGCACTAGTTATATATGGTATAAATATATTTGTATATAAACACTAGGCATGTAATAGTAGAAACCTTTTTTCACTCCCCTTTCAAAATTTTTAAAATTTTAAGAGTATATGCGTACATGTAGATTTATGGAAAATAATATCTTCATATATGCATAATTATAAATTTGAACCCCTTGATGAATAATAAATCAAATTGATTATTTAATTATATATTTCCTTCTATTTTTTAAAGTTAATTATTTAATTATATATATGCTAATAAATTGAATCAATACAAAAAGCATGGTAGGTTTGAATTCATAATTATAACTTAACATAAAATTTAATACATTATTAATGGAAATAGTAGAAAAAAATTAAAACGATAGTTGTAAGAAGAAAATTTTAATTATTATTTAGATCATTTTTAACATGATATAATTTTCTATATTTATAGATTCAATTTTTATAGTGAGTAAATATGTTAAACTTATTTATTTGTTTTTTATAAAAAAACAAATGTATAGGTATTAATTTGGTATTAGTTTATATATTTAAATATACAAAATAATAATTTAATTTAAATATATTTTAGTCATTTCGCACTATTTTTCTCTTATATTTTTTTAATCTTTTATTCAAAACCTATATTAATATCTAGACCTAATAACTTATATTATATCTTGACAGCCCCTAATTTTCGTCTTGGTTCCTTCCCAGTACATACCATTCTTTTTATAGAGTTGTTTAGTCTCCTTATCAATTCATGACTTCTCTTTCAACTTTGTACACGGAATTGCAAAATTAATGCGCTTAAAATTTACATGTTCAATCTTATATTTCATTGTAAATATATTTAGTAGGGTCCGGACCATTCTTATTTATAAAGGTTCTTATTTTCCTTATTAATTAATGAGTTCTTTTTATTGTTGAATTGTAATTTTATACGATATAATTCTCCAACTTACTATGTGATAGAGTTGCAAATTTTTCTCTTCTTTTTTAGAGTTGCAAATTTAATGGGCTGAAAAATGACATGTTGTGCCTTATATTTGAGTATAATTTTATTTTTACGTTAAATTCAATTATTATTTAAATTTAAAATATTCTTCTTGTGGGACTTATTTGAGAACACCTTCGTAGTAAGTGAAACCAAGCCCACGGTTGAAGCAAATTATGGTTCGAATATTACTCTTAAGTTCATCAATCCAACAATCATTTTGGACCTAGTGGGAATTTTCTTTCCCCAATCGACATTTCATGTCTCTATTTGTTTTCTTCTTTTTTTCAAGTTAGATCGCAGAAATATGTTTCTTTGTTTTTAGACAAGCAGATTGTTGAGAAAGTCGAATTCGGAGTTTTATGTTGCGCACGGTAAGTCAAAATTGTTGATAATTGACTCGTTCCAAGAGGGTCTACATGCTTAGAGTATTAGCATGATGAATTTAGTGTACTACTTAGCATGATGATCACACACGTGAACTCTTATATCATATTTTACACTATATATTCATTTTTTAACAAAAAAAATCGCTAGTGTTGAACAAGCAGGATATGCTTATTTGAACGAGAGATTGACATAAAATAGTAAGTAAAATGATAACTAAAGAAATTTGGAATTCAAATATTTGTGAATGTAGTAGACTAATTCTGATAATGGAAAAAAAAACTCTTATAATATGATTAATATGATGATTAAGTTAATTAATTCGATAACTAGCATATTGAAGCTTTAATTGTAACATCCTAACACGACTCCTTTCCCTAACTCCATCATCATCAAATCTAATTACACTCTTACAAGTACATAAATTTTCTCTCGCAGCATGTATAACGAAATTTGGGTGCACGTGCACCCAAGTCTCATGTCAACTGTTCAAGTGCTGCAGCAGCAGCAGCGCCGGCGGTGAGAGCACACGTGCAGTGGGTGGTCATGCAGCACCTCCGGCAGCGACCAGTGCCAACTCCACCTCCTCCCTCCACTCCACGCACCGCGTCTCGAAGTACCCCGACTTCACCTCGTTGGCGAAGTACGTGACCCACACCCTCCCGCCGACCCTCCACCTCACCGTCTTCCCTTCCATCTCCCTCCCGACTCTCCACTCCACCGCCTCCGGCAGCTCGTCGCCGGCGATCACCAGCCCTCCCGCCTTACTGAACGCCCTTCCCCACCCGCTGTACCTCCTCCGCATCCCGGCCCGCGGATCACCTCCGCCGTTGCCGCCTGCGCCCGTCGGCGGCCGCCATGTGGCCACCTCCGCGCCGGTGGCTCCGTCGCAGAGCACTCCCTCGAACACCCCTGCGCCGCCCTCCGCTTCCTGCTCCCACCGCCAACTACGCCCCCGGGCGCGCGTCGACGTCCGGGCCGCGGCCTTCACCCCGGCGGTTTTCCCGCCGCCAAAGCGGCCCTTGACCGTCCGGGTCGCTTCCACCTCACGCTCCGGGTTGCCGCTCGACCGGCCCAAGCTGGGTCCGGACGCGTATGCCGACCCGAGCTCTGGTCCGATCCAGACGCGGACGCGCGAAGGGAAATGGCGCTCCCCTTCGACGTCTTCGTCGTCCCCGGCGCCCTTTCGATCTCCGTCCTCTTCGTCGTCCTTTCGGTGACCGAACCGGAGGCGGACGACGTGAAGCCGCAGGTTGTCGACGCGCACGCTGACCCGGATGAACCGGGGATCCCGCATGCAGACCACGTAATCCAATTGGACCACGACCTCAAGTTGCTGGTGCGCCAGCGCGTACCGCAGCACGGAATCCTTGGCCTCGAGGTTCGAACCGGTCGAGCCGACGGCGCCAGTGCGCGCCATGGCGGGAACCGGAGCGAATCCCTTGAGAACCCAAAGCCCATGACGCTCCATAGCGTAGGAAGGGCAACAGCCCGTCGGGAGGAGGCGGCGGACGGCGAGGGCACCGACCTGCAGTTCCCGGAGGAGGCACCACTTAGAGAGCATGTAACCAAGGGAGCGCATAAACCGCTCCTCGACGTCGGGACCAACGGCGAGCAGGAATCCCCTCAGCGCGTCGCGGCAGCCGAGCGCGCGCTCGAGAGGTTCGTCGAGCGCGCGGAAGAACAGGAAGCCGGCCTCCGCCGGCGCGTCCGTGGCGCAGAGCCAGAACAGGCGGAGAAGGAGCGCCAGCGACAGCAAGGCCGGCGCCGCCCGGTCGTCGCCGAGCACGCCGTAAACAGAGTCCTCGCTCAACCTTATAGCAGGGGAAGCGAAGGTAAGCGCGGGATGGGACGGGGACAGGGCGACGGACTCGTCCAGCAGCTGGAGGAGCAGCGGCAGGTGAGGGGCGGAGGGCGCGACAGGGTCAGAGAGCCAGACGGTGCGAAAAGGGGTGGAGGCGTGGAAGCCATGGAGGGAGACGGAGAAGCTAACAAGGGCCTCAGNGACAGGGCGACGGACTCGTCCAGCAGCTGGAGGAGCAGCGGCAGGTGAGGGGCGGAGGGCGCGACAGGGTCAGAGAGCCAGACGGTGCGAAAAGGGGTGGAGGCGTGGAAGCCATGGAGGGAGACGGAGAAGCTAACAAGGGCCTCAGCATCAGAGCCGGCGGTGCGCTCGGCCCCCAGCCTGATGGACTTGTTGCCGTCGGCGGAGACGGCGAGGACGAGGGAAGGGGCCGGGAACGACGCCGGCCACTCGGAAGGGGGCGGGAGCGCGGTGAGCCACGGCCACACGTCCTCCATTGTCGTCGCCAAGCGTACGCGAGGTTGTGGCGGCAAGCGTGGCTTCACGTCCATGTTATATATATATATTGTTTCAGATGGATATAAGCTGAAACGTTGGCCACAGGACGAAGGATTGGTAGATACTTAACAACAAGGACGTGTTCTTATAACTTCTTATAAGCAAGCCATCGTAAGACCCACAGCTTCCTTTATTTTTACCTCTTTGGAGGGTAAATAACTAAATAACTTTTGGGTAAATTTAGATGATTAGAGTTAATTCGTAGTTATAACTTACAAGTGTGCTTCTAATACCCACAGGATTTAATGGTGGTGACAAGATCTATGAGTCTGGGGGCCATGAAAGCTAAGTCTGTGGGTTAAGATTCCGGTTTTTTAATGAGCACATGCCACGTGGATGAGGTTAAGCTGCAGTTTGACGTGGTTAACTTGAAACGTCCGTGGTTTGGCCGCAGGATGTCAGGTAGTGAAAAGTTCCACGTTAAGGCGGATTCGAGCAATGGTTTTTTTTTTTCTTTCTTTCTTTTCAGATAACAAATGAAATTGATGGCATTCACTGAAAACAAAATTGATTCAGTCCCCTTCGTATGGAAATAATTTTGTACCATGTTTAACAGGAACCAGCCATTCTTATTATGTAATGCAGAAACGTAGATTGACACTTCGCCAAAGAAGAAGTGATGCACGGCTTTACACAAGTTCATAGAAAAGTGGAATCATTATCCATTAATTAATGTGGTAGTATCTCATCCTCAATATCCAACAACAACAGAAAAGAACTCCAATTTGAAGTTTGGTTGAAGCCTCCGGATCTGAATTTTTGAACTCAAATATCTGTGATATAATAAAAATTCTCAATTTTGAATATCCTACGTAATTAGGATACTTGGTACTATCACACTTTTTTGATGGAGTTTTCTTGATCAAAGATTTCTCCTCTTAATTAATTAATTAATTAATTGAGTTCCTGTCTTGTACTCGAAGCAATCGTTGCAACAGGTCAGGAAATGAACAGCCTGGTTACTAGTTTTTTTTTTCTTTGGTAGGAAGAATAGGTCAGTATTTTTTTTCGGTATTAGAACAGGTTGCTAGTTCGATAAAAGAACTGAGATTTGTGACACACATGTGGCTGACGGCTCGGATTTCATTGGGTTAATTTGAGTTCCTTATCGAATCTAAATAAAACAGTCGTCTTAAATTATGTTTTTTGGTTATTAAAATTTGATTAATTTATAATCGAGTAAAAAGTAAAATGATATTCTTCTGAGTAAAATGATTAGACTATTAATTTTTGTCATCTTTGAAATACAATTTTGTTAGGAATGATGCCAATTTATATTTTTGTTGTAAGTGTCTCAGGCATCTTATTTTAAGGAGACCATGTTGATTACTAACAAGTGACAACAGTCTCTTCCTTTCTTCTTTTATTATATCATATTCTACATCTTCCCATAGTTTTGTTTTTTAGCAGTGAGTACTTGAATGTGTAGCTTATGATGATTTTTTCACAAGAAATAGCAACTTTGCTTTGCATGCTGTCACACAAGAAAGGGATCTGTTGTTTTTCCTGTTGTTAATATCAGCAGTTTCTAGGATGGAGACCTTCATGGAAATATTTCTGACTTCTGATTTTGCCTAATTAAAACAAGTCACTGCAGCATACAGAAAAGATAAATGTACTACCAGTGAAACTTCAACCAGCACAGTTAGAACAAGTGTAAGCAATTGCACTGAAATAGAATGCAAAAAAAGTTACTTTCATTGAATCAGACAATCCTATAAGCAGTACTTAGTTACCTTATTTTCATTTATCAAATTCTGACATGATTCACAACATGGGAAAGAAACGGACAACTTGAACCTAAGCTCCCAAAATCTATTGTGCATGAGAATTTCGTGGGAAAATCTTGTTTAAAAGATGAAGATCAAGGTTTCTAGGTGTTCTTTTCCCAAAACAATAACTTTTCTTTTGGTAAAAAATTTGTGACACACAAATATAACTTTGCTGTGCTCTGTCTCTCTCTGGATTGTATTTAGTGTAGCATCAGAGGACTCCTTCAGGAAGAGGGCATCTCTTCAAGCATTTTAAATTCTGATTGAATTTGTAAATGATGCTGGAAGATAGAGAAACAGTGACGACCTTTCCATTATAATGCAATCTGGTTGAGTTTTGAGTTCTAGACAAGAGCCAAAACTGGTGAAGCTCTCCTTTTTTCCAGCATATGTTTACTGTCGCACCACCTCGAGCCTTCAATCCTTTGGCACAACCATACGGCCATCTATCTCTTGGAAGTGCAGGGAGTAGATATATGTCATGTGCAGTGCTCTGAACAAGCATTTCTGCTATCGCAGCTGTGAAGCTGAAACACAACAGCAGTACAGCCATATGAATGTGGAAACCAACTCAAGGAAAATACTTCTTTTGTAAAGCTAGTAATGAAGTGATAAATTAAGTTAATGTCGGAAAATCGGGCATGACTTACCCGAAATTGGCATCAATTTGAAATGGAGGATGTGCTGTAAACAAGTTACTGTAGAGCCCTCCCTCATAATCAGCTTCATGATCAGGATCTACCAAGTTGATTAGTTGCTTGACCATTGTGTATGCATGTTCACTATTGTGAAGGTGAGACCACAGAGCCATCTTCCATGTGCTAGACCATCCTGGACCAGCATCCCCTGATAGAGAAGAAAAATTTAGTTAACAAAGTTATCAAAATGAAAGATATTGCAACATGATTCAATTGCAATTAATTGAAACCATAAACTTTCCAAGACAAACAAAGGCCAATCCTTCCTTCACAATATTCTGTGGACCATTTTCATGGTACTTGCGGTGATGATAGTCACTATGTGTCCGAAACTAGATGACACTTCTGTGAAATTCACGTCATCCCCATGTTAGAGCTATTATATCATGGAAAAGAGGTACAACTATTTTTCAGCTCAATCAATAGAAGTTCAATTGCTCGTTGTTATATAGATGATATTGGAGTCACCGAACCAGTTTAAAGACTGAAAAGCAATCCCTTACCAGGTTATCATCAGCTAAAACCATGACATGTTCTATATTTGGATGTAATTATAATGTGTGCATTAAAGTTCTTTTTTATGGTTTGCTTTGTGAATGTGGATGTACTTCTCATTCAAAAAAACAAAAACCTCTTGCACATACCTCTTTTGAAAAGACTGTTGTCAACAGCTTTGCACAAATCAGGTGTTTTCTCAATTGATATTGAGTGACCTGGGAAAAGGCCAAACAGATGTGATACATGACGGTGATGCACTTCTGGGTCCTCGAAATCTTGTGCCTACCAAATATTGAGCATTTCATGGTCAAGTTTAAATGGTAGCTGCCACAACATTGAAGTTTTCTGTATGATAATAGAAAAAACAAGTGAAAACTCAGAAATAATTTTATTAGAGATTCAATTACCCATTCCATCAATGAACCGTCCCTGGCAATTTTATATGGAGGCAACCTTGACAGTGCTGACTTTATCCGTACAACAAGACTGCTATCAGATTTCCCTAGTACCTAAACCGACAACAAGTTAAGTGGAACAACAAACAACTAAGCTAAATCAGTTTGCAATCATACTTATGCAGTTACATGGCTTCTGTTTTACTTACATGAGCAGAAGAAATAATTGCAGAAAATACTTCTTTTATGATAGCCATGTCCATAGTGGATGAATAGCTAACACTTGCAGGTTTACCATCTGGAGCAATAAATTTATGTTCTGGAGAAGTTGAAGGATTTGTTTCCAAAAGGCCCCCACGACCTTCTATTAACCAATCCAGCAGAAAGGAAGCACATCCTTCGAGAAGAGGATATGCTTTGTTTTTCAGAAAACTCTGGGCACATGTCCAAGATAAGAATCATCAAGAAAGACAATTTGATTACTTAATTCAAAAAAGTATTTCAATCTGGCTGCTTGAAAAATTATTTCTGAAAGGGTCTCGCAGAAAGATCACAGCAGATGGAAAATCAAAATAAATATATTCATAATCAAGTCGTGGCCTCATTGGTGAATATATGCAAAAAAGACTCAGGAAAGTTTGAAATAATAATTACTAGACGAAAAAATGTTCATGCCTAGATCTTTAAGAAAAATACATCAAAATTTAAGTGGGTAACAGTATAACCACAAGGGTTTGCTTCAGAAGGGTTTAATACAACAATTTCATCTTTACCAGGTTTCTAATTTTAGATAATTTTTTTTTGTCACAATAGTAATCCTTAGATGGGAATCAGCATAATGCCTGCAAAAACTGCAGTACCATAGCTAGCCTAAGAGATATATCAATTGTTATGATATGTCTATCAAATAAAAGACATTACATGCCACTGTACTGCCAAGAATGTGGACTTAACTAGAGATCCCATCAATGTTAGCTGAATGAAGTGGAAATTCAGAAAAAGAGGAAGCAGAAATGATAAATTGGCTCAGATGCTCAACTCAGAAATTGCAGAACTAATGAATAAACACATAATGACAACAATGACTTGAGAACTCAAATCTAAAAGCTTTACTTTATCCATTGTAAAGAGGTAGTGTTCCCATAGATGCGTACAAAGCCAAGCCCCACCCATTGGCCAGAGAGCCCAAAGAGGGTCTCCCTCATCAGGTGATGTCTTTGCCCACAGGTCAGTGACTTGATGTGCAACCCAGCCACTTGCGTCATAATTGACCTGCTATCACAACAATTAATGTTAAATCTGATACACTAATCAATTAACTGCTTTTTTGCACTTTAATGAACAATCAGTGATTTAAATAGGCATGAAATTATGGTAGGATGACATTGAATGAGCATGAAAATGTCATCAAAACTATGGTAGGATTGCATTGAAAATGCTCCTTGTTGCTTAATGAGCCAGAGAAACTATTGAAATGTATTATATACATGGCTGTATGGCTAGATACCTTGTCAGGAAGGCCCACACAATACAAGACTATCGACACTTTTGCCAACAGACCAAAATGCACATGACAATCATACAAGTTCTTTTATATGCAAATGTGTATTAATCACAACAAAAGAACTACAAAAAGGTCTTAAAGACAAAATGCTCTTTTGATTATTTACTAGATGTCCACAATCTTTCAACTTCCAATTGTTGAGGATTTTTTTGATTAATAGAAACAAAGTATTGTTCTGGATAGAATTTTTTTTTCACAAACAAAGTATCATACTGGATAAAGCTCAATACTTTTGCTGATTGTAAGACATGGTGTAACTGCATCTTGATTATGCATCCATTTAAAATAGATACCGTACTTATGAGTATAATGAAGATGAACAGATTAATGTGTCATAATTAGAGGATTCTGATACCAAAACCCCTAATTCACTCTCAAATTAAAGAAAAGAGAGTAATAATTGGGAAAATAATCTCACCTTTGCTGTTTTACTCCCATTGACTGCTAGAGAAGCAATAAAGTCAAACAAGGGTTCTTGGCATTCCCTGAGATTACATGTAAGAGATGGCCAATAGTTCATTTGCAAATTGATGTTCATATGAGGAGCTGCACTGAGGAAGAAAAACAGTTGTGAGCTCCTTAGCTAAGCAAAGTTGAGCATACAAACGTTTATGGTACTTAAGAGATTATGGGATTAAAGTTCATTCCTATAAGACCATCAAGTGAATGAATACAAAAGCTTAATGGGATTAGAGATTCAAAGATTAAGACAAGGGATGAACTTAAGCATTTGCCTCCAGTCATTAAAAACCTTTATTTTCCTTATCGAAAAAACTATTTCTTTTTCTGATAATATAAACAGGCTTTTGTAATTGTTAGGTAAATAGGCATTGACTAGACATTTTACATTCACTCTTGTCTGCATTGTGCCTTCAACTAATTGAATTTCCTGGTGGCATCTTCTGTCTGTGCAAATCATAAAAGTTTATGTCCAAAGCAAGATTGACGTGAAGCAGGCAACTAAGAGCAACCACTATGCGTATACAGTGAAAAGGAGGGAAAAAATAGTGTTAATCTATCATATGAAGAAAGAAATAATTTTTTGTAGAAAACATGAGCTCACTAAACAGCATGCAAAAGTCTTACTTTATATCAAAATTGAAATAACAAAAGAAAAGAACTCACCTCCATGCTGGTTGGGTGTCCTTGTTCCATATCCCTTGCAAATTCGATACTTGAGTTCCAGGCCTCGAAGAAGAGATAAGTAGGTAACGACCATAGTGAA
The DNA here is from genome assembly GCA_001647135.1 of Pontederia paniculata. Classification (NCBI taxonomy): domain Eukaryota; kingdom Viridiplantae; phylum Streptophyta; class Magnoliopsida; order Commelinales; family Pontederiaceae; genus Pontederia; species Pontederia paniculata. The sequence continues at coordinate 21,068 of LTAE01006774.1, forward strand.
AGAGAAGTTCTACAAAAGAAGGGTCTTCATCATTTTTGAAAGATTTGACTCTGTCAGCTGCAGATATAGTTGAGGAAACAGATTGGATAGGCTTTGACATTCTCCCTTCAGAATCATCATAATCACCTACAATACTTCTGCAGATATGGGGTTCATCTGGAATGGACGAACTTTGTTTTTCAGATATATTTAATGGATCTTTTGACAGTTGCAGAGTAAGGCGATTGAATAGACTCTGATAATCATCAAGATGATAGGCATGTAACTGAGTATAAGACATATTCTTAGTTTTATTTATTATGTCCCAGCATTCAGATGAAGGGTCCTTCTTAGAATCAGAAGGCTTGGTAAATGGATCCTGGAATGAGGAAGAAGCTGCTAAAAGCAGAACAGCCCAGTCCGAACCAACAACTTTCAGCTTCTTATTCTCTAACTCCTGGACTTTACCATTACCAACCTGTAGATTGAGAGCTGCAGCAAACTTTATTCCACTTGGATTTTCAGATTCATTCCCTCTTGGCCCAGGACAAGAACCCTCCATAATAATTTGGTTGTATGCTTTTGCTACAGTATGGTGGTGCAATTTGCTGTCCAAGGACACCGTAAAGGAGAGGCCGCCTGCAAGATTCGACGAAATCCTCGTCACAAGCACTTGATGTGGATTGGAGGAGAAGTGCTCCCTTGTGAATTCCACATTTCCTACAGTATACTTGACATTCACAGTTGCAGTTCTCAAATCAATCTCTCTTATATAATCAGTGTATGCAACAGTGTCACTGGAATCACCAAACTCTATGTTCATATCTCCAAGAGGTTGGTAGGCCTTCATATCAAACAGAATTAAATCATGAGATGAACAAGTAACAAGAACTGTTGTAATCATCAAAATGCTACTGACTGAGCAATGAGCCATGAACAGCTGAAAAAGAAGCCACATTTTTGCTATATATGAATAATGTGCATTATACGTACATCCGGCGAACTGCCGAGCATGTTCTTCGCCGTCTCGGTAGCGGTCGCGTAGTCTCCGTCGTCGACAAGCTTCCGGACTTTTTGGAGCGCCGCTGGCGCGTCCGGGTTCGTGTAGTCTCCAGGAACCCCAGTCCACAGCGTATCATCTACAGAAGAATTTGCACAATTCAAAAAGGCAGTGAGCGAAAAGTCTGCGGACGAGGGCGAGAACAAACACTTTACAAAGCAAGAATGCGTACGATTGAGCTGAATGGTCTCGGAGGCGACGCCGCCCCAGATCATGCCGCCGAGACGGCCGTTCCCGATGGGCGCGGCGTCCGTCCAGTGCGCCGCCGGCGCTGCGAACACCACCTTGAGAGGCCTCTCCTCCTCCGCGCCGGCGTCTCCGCCGGCGGCCAGCCATGAGGACACGTCCGGCTCGTCCGGCGCGCGCACCAAAACCCATTCGTCGTCCATGAGTGAGGCACGCAGCGAGAGCGAGATGAGACGACGACGAAGAGGGACCGAGGAGGAGCGCAGTGACACAGTGGGGAACTTGGCGACACCTCGCACTGCGCTCTCGTCGCGAGCTCACGTGAACGCGACCGGCAGGGGGCACTCGACGACACGGCGCGCGCAGAGCAGCACAAGTACACGAAAATTAGATGTTCACGCAGGCTCCGACAAGCACGCTACCATTATTATTTATACGATGAACACGTATACCTGGGTCCCACTTCAGTCCTAGAACTGGACGTGGCACCAAGTGATTGGATTACGGCGTCTTTCGTGTTTGACGGTCGCGTAGGGTACTCGGGGAAAACATGGTGCTCTTTACTGCATCCCGAGGCGATTCGCTCGTAATTTCTTAGATTTTATTTTTTTCTGTCGAAAAATTCCTAGGAAGCTTTCTGGATCTGTAGGGGGCACGTGGCAGTTGGGCAGCTGGCCAAGAAGTGTTCGCTGTGTTGTTTAGTATTTAGATTTAAGTAATGACGTAGTTTATTTAACTATTATTATTTTAACTCCACGAATTTTGGCATGTTTAGATGGACTCCTTGTAATTACTAATAAATTAGATCTTTTTTGTTACCGGATTATTTTATACAAAACAGTAGCCCATGTCCTTGGTATTTATTAACTTTTTTTTCCTTTTTTTCCGAATGCAATATGAAGGAGATGATCCATCTGGGTTTCAATTTTCCTTTTATGTAGGAACCTTGAAATTCAAGTAAAATAGGTTAATGAATCAACGTTAATTTGATTGGAATTTTTATTTTAAAATGTAAAAAAAAAAACAAAACAATCATGAACAAAAATAGCAATGAAGTCCCTCGTCACATTCATAATTTTTTGAAATAATTTTTTATGTACAATCTTTTAACTTTTATCATAATATCTTCTAACTTATTTTGTTATATCACTTATCCAACTTTATACGTTATGCATATTTATGTTATTATTATAAAATAAGTAATACGAAATTATCAATTATATATTTAAGATAGATATTATATAAAAAATAATGTTATTTGATGTAACATAAATTTGACGTGATATATTTAATTATAGTTTAAAATATTACGTAAATGTATTTAACCAATAAAATAAAATTTTAACATCGTCGATAAAAGGAAAAGTTGCTTTTTCTCAACTCAACATCTTTGCATTTTTTTTATCTACTTCAGTCTTCAGTTTTTTTTTATCCCTATATCTTTATTTTTGTCATTATTTCTTGGAGAGGGTCAACTACTCACTTGTCTGGCTCCGTAAAGGATGCATGGCCCTCCTGCAGCTGTAACGCAGCTCAAAAGTGGAACACGATCAATCGCATTCCACAAGCAACCACGTCCTTTTATTTAGTTTTTCCACTAAAAGCATGAACAGATCAATTGAGTACCAGTGAGCCTTGGCCTCAACAAGCAAAAACATGACCGTGGGTTTCTATTATGTCGGTATGTGCGTTACTTCAGGTAACCATGACATAATTAAGATAGGCAATGGCATGTTTAAGTTTGCGTGTAAACCAATTAGTCCATTGATAAATTGATTGGGAGTTTAATTTCTTTTGTATAGTTCAATTTGAAGGATCGTGAGAGGAACTCAGATGTTGTGTGGGTATGGATTAGGGACTCGCAGCACACGCTGATCGTTTTATAGCCGTCCACCGCGTAGCACTCCGCCCCCATCCGCGGCCATCACCGCGCGCAATCGCCGGCGCGGACGAGCGTCGTCTCTCGACGCTCGTTTCCTCAATTGATCGATACACGATCAACGCGCAATCCCCGCGCTTATATACGTGATCACGAGCCTGGCACATCAACGGACGGGAGCGCGATCGACGCTCCCATTCACGGGATTCCAACTTCGCGTCACGGCCGTGATCCGTGTGATCACGGCTCGTGCGTCCCGG
>LTAE01006775.1:0-13052 GCA_001647135.1 Pontederia paniculata
ATTGGAGGGATCTTTTCGTCAATCAATAAAATTTCTTTGCTTCAGAAATATTTATCTGAACTTAAGAGTTTGTGGCTGCACGGACTCAACCTTGGGGAGTTCCTAAGGTGCTGGTGGATTCCAGATATTGAAGATTGTCGACTCACGTCCGCTTGAACCGGCGTCGTTGACTTCTCACCGTTCTTGAAGTGATTCTGAAACCTAAATAGCGTGCCAAACTTTCAAAACGTGCCAGTGTGATCTATCCTATTATTTCTAACACTTTTTCGCTGCGTCAGAAACCCTATCCAGTCGTTCAAGGCTAGCGTTTTCATCTGAAACTTCAGCAGATGACTCTGGTCCAAAAAATGAAAAACAATATAGGTGTAAAATAACCAGAATTATGCTAAACTATGAACAAATGGTATCATTTCTCCGACCCTGTTTGACCTTCACCAGTGCTTCAGCCACAGTTCGTGTATCACCAAACTCAACATCTGCTTCCACAACATCATTATACGTCAAATTTCAATGGTTCAGAAGAAAAAAACTCTAGTGTCTCCCAATACCCTGAAGGTTCTATAAAATAAGTCTTTAAGATTCACATGAAATAAGATTAAACATAGCTCACTTAGCTAATCAGAAAAGTATCTTTACAGTTGAACTTATCAGAAAAAGTATAAAGGAAGACAAAAGTACCAAATATCTTCAGAAAGAAGGTAACCAAAGTCAACAAACTTCACACTACAGGTGTGCCTAAACAAAAGGTATCATGTTTAATTATTGCCCTTCAATTTCATCTCACTGACGCAGACAATGTTCAAACAACCATGGTACAAACTACAGAGAATCAGAGATATAAAAAGACATAATGACACAAAACAGACACTACAACATCAACAGACTATTGTCAGGGCAGCCAATTTATTAGATATTTTTTTGGGGGGATTTATTAGATACTAAAAGGTGAGAACATCCACGTAAGAAAAATAGAAAACCACAATATTTTTTCTTATGCCATCTTCGTTGAGGTGCTCCTCTGGTGATATAGGTCAGGAGTTATAGTAAAAAAATTCTTCCAAAGGAGAGAGGCTGTCTGCATAGGTTCCTCGTCCTGCCCCCTCCAGCCGGAAAACACATTGCATTTTGACCTTTACATCCCAGATAAGGATATATAGATCAGTTGTTGGCAAAAAAAGATGCCTTCTCGTTTTTTCAGTACCAACAACTTCACGCATTTTCTTCTCAAGGTAATAGGTGGCAGAGAGAGATAAATTATACTGTTAGTATACATATTTGTAATGCTTAATTTTTTTTCTAAAACTGACTTTTTAGTTCAGTTTGTATGCTATGTTTGTACATCTAAAAGTATTTAGTAGACATCAGTAATCATATATTATACACAGTTTGCATTCTAACAATAAATGCAAACTGCAGCTAATACACACAGTGACCTCTAGAAAGTAGCCCAGAAAGCCACTGACCCGAAAGATCACATGAAAGTGAAGTTGGTCAATATTGTTGTGGTCAATATTGTCATTGTTTCAACAAAACTAATTAACAGAAATTGAAAAAAAATTAACAAGAGCACAGTGACAAAATGGATGTACATACACCTAACCTGATGTCCTTCCTTCAAGAACAATAGCAGCATGCCGATTAAGATCTTGTGAGAGAGTCCTCTTTACAAACTCATTATCAGCATCAGAAGTTTCTTTGCCACCATTATGACGAATTCCATGATCCTAGGCGAGAATATAAGAGGCAACATGGGGCTTGTAATCTAAATAGAAGCTGTTCAGCTACTGGAGCTATAAAACCATTGTAAGATATAACTATAAGTGGAAAAAGAAAAATAAATATCTTTCAAGTGTAAAAACAAGATCATGATCAGTCAACATACTGGGAAGAGCTAAAATTAGTAATCACAGTGAAATATAAAGGGCGTAGTAAGCATGATAATGAATTGATAATATTATGCATGGGAAATAATAAACAGAATCGATGGAGGCAATAAAGACCTTTGACTATTGTATTTTTCTATTAGATTCTTCTGAAAATAAAATCACGATAAGATACACAACTTATATTGATTATGCTTTAAGAAATGACTGTTTACGTCTAGGGCATGTTGTCAATATTGCTGTTGTATTACCACAGACTATCATTTATCGATTCAACACAGGAATGTCAAAATTAATCTCTCTAGGAAGAACACTGTATAAACAAAATTTTCCCACCTACTATTTCCATTAGATGTGTTACAAATTATTGATTCTACCAAGCAAATATTGAATATGAAATTTATGTACAAGTGTGATACAAATTAGGAAGAGATACATACAGGAAGATGTATGTAATCATCTCCTAAATCAGCTTCCATGTTTAGGGTTGGATCAACACGCCTGATCGGGATCACAACTAAAACAGTAACTTCTACGAAGGAGTAAATCAATGCCGGAAACAAAATGCAAGTTTCAAGTATTAACACTAACATACAAAAAACATTGAGTGAATGTCCATACTTTTCTACGAACTTCATTGGCTAATATGTCATCATGCTTTAGGAAGATAGCAAGTTTTTCATCATCACCTGCTGCAGCTATGGAGGTTTTTGTCTTGTGGAGATATTCAGCTCTGCAGTATTTCGTCCAGAAATCCTTTTCTGACATCTACTTTGCAAGAAGAAGATGAGCATATGATAATAAAAATCAAGAAGACAATATATCACAACAGTTCCAGAAACAGTGGCATAGTGCTTGTTATTTCGTATCCCCAAAAATATTGGAAAGGGAAAATGTGCTTTTATATATCGGTTCATCAGCTCAAATGCTTCAATAACGAGGGAGGAGAATGAGCTCCTACGAACTGTTCCTTCCTTTCTACCCAAAAGGTCCACCGGATTGTCATTGCCCTTGAAACATCTGACCTCCCATTTTTATTCTCTCATATTACTGCCCTTGATCCATCTCCTCTCTCTCACCAGTAAATGTTTCTTTATGACATTTCAATGTCATTCTCATCCAAAGAGAGGCATTTGTCCAGGTAATCATTTTTTTCCTTTCCATTCATTTTTCTATGCCTGAACTCATGACTCCTCGATTTATTATTTTTTTTCTTCCAACGAAGCTTATAATGCTCCCAACACCAAAGAAAGGGATCACAGTGACTTCTATGTATTGTCTTTGCTTCTGTCCATTTCTTTTTCTTCCGTTTTTTTTCTGGAGAGGGATTTCTTTCTTTCTTTCGACCCTCACAATGCAGCAGCTATACCAGGCTCCGGACCACACCTTCCATACAGGTGAGGCTTCAAATCATATAAAAAAGATTAACATAAAAATGCCCTTACCTTGTTGGGAACACAATTAAAAAATGCTCGATGAACAGCAGGTTTTTCGACAAAAATCTGGAAAGATGCTCTGGATCAGAAAATAATAGCTTCAAAAGATGAACAAACCTAAAGTATTCACTTAGTTGCATCATCAGTCCAAAAATATAATGGTCATATTGTATATCAGCTCACATTTCTTTTTATGGTGCAAGTAAGCATGTGCTTGTCTGAAGTTAACTTTCAAACTTGGCTCTTTCTTGTCTAAACAATTATCAAAATATCTAACATGTCACATGAGCAATGATGTATCTGATACTAACTAAAAGCTAGTCAAAGAATAATTACATATACCTGGTGAATAATCTCTGGGGTCAAATTAAATGTGACTTTATTAGCCTGCGAAGAGTATAAAAGTGGAATCAGACATCATCCAAAGAACTAATTACACTTCCAAGCAAAGTTGAAAACCACTAGAAATATAAAATTTTCTCTAACAAAAATATAGGTAAATAGCATTTACTGTGTTCTTTTAAAGGAAAAGGATGGCTTCGAGCATTTATCATGTTCTTTGGAAATTAAGTAATCAACAAAGTAGAAGACAAATAGAAGTTCAATAGTGTACCCGAGCATCAAAAACATATGGTCTAATATCTGCAAGCATAGCACATTTCCATCCTATTCACTGTTTTGATGTCCCCTAAGAATCATCCTCAAGTAAATTCTCAACCTTATAAAACCAATAAAACATTGTAGATCTTCTTTAATGGAATAAAATTACGAATTCAGCAATTGAAAGATTCTCAGAGGATGTTTATGAAGAAAAAGAAGATTGTAAAGGCACTGTGAACACCTCCAAGTTCAGTAGGAACCATTCACTCACCTTCCTTGTGGCCCAAAATTCAGATTCTGTTAGCACCCCACCAATGACTAATTCCATATGTGGTTTCTGTAATTGGCTGCAGATAAAAAAATGAAATTCAACCTCAAGAAAATTCATGGAAAGGGAATTATAAAACCATAAGTTTGCTTTTCATAAGCTGAACTTGGTATAACTTAGAAATACAGGAGTTCGACTATCACTCTATCAGTAATGGAAAGAACCAAGATCATCTGTCAAGAACTTCATTCAGCAGTTTAGCACATCATTATTGATAGAAGAAAAATCATGTGATTTTAGTAGCCAGTTTGAAAATTGATGTGATTCCTTGCAACAACCTCATTCGATGAGTAAGCCCAGCAGTGCCGACTTGTTCATCATGAATAGAAGAAACAGGTTTCTCGGAGGCTGATTGGTTATTGCATTCAGAGGATGAGACTACATTAAATTTACCTAAAGCTTTGCCTGTTGCAACGTGACCAGCTTATAATCAGTACAAAACATATTGACTAGAGTCAGATAAATTTAAATGTATACCAAATTTCTACAAACTAATCGTGCTCTTCAAAGTAAAACAATTCATTGCCATAATGCAATAAGCATTCATGCAAATATTTCATTGACCTTACACAAAAAAGAAATGCCTATGGTACATCAATTGATTAAAAATTTATGGAATTTTTCTATAAATTAAATAAGACACATTGGTAGAACTTTCAGATGTCAAAAGTAACATTTTGTCATCTGATTCCGATATATAACATAGTACCAAATTATGCACAAGAAATGAATGCCAAGTTGTAACTTTATTTCGAATTCTGCAAAGTACGTAAAACAAAATGGAATCTAAAGAAAACTGAAGCACTTTAGGTAGAAAACTCATCCATATAAGTTATTTCTATCTAAAAACTCTGGGATCAGATTTTAATACTAATGAACCAAATCTTATATTAATGAAATCTCATCATGCCAAGTTGAATATAGGGTTATTTCTATTTACCCCCCTCGAAATATCACGAAATTTCAGATCTACTCCTAAATTATAAAACGGGGAAGAAATAAGTCTAATTTTTTTTCGATTGACCAATTTCATCCATCAGTCTGGTTTTCTATTTTTACACATTGTTTTACTTTATTAAATTATTATTTTACCCTCTCATTAAAAAAAAGCACTCCCTCTCCTCTCTTCTATCTCCTCTTTTTCCTCTTCTTCTCTCTCACTCCTCGCCTACGAGCGCGCAGGCGAGCTGCCCGCACAGACGGTGCGCAAGCGCCTGCACAAGCGCCTGCGCGAGCGCCGAGAGAGAGAGAGGGCGAAGTAATTTTTTTTAGTTTGGAGGGTAAACTAGTAATTTAATAAATTAAAATAATTTGAATAAATTCAATACCAGTTTGTTGGATGAAACTGTTCAAAAAAAAGTTCAGACCTACTTCTGTCCGGTTTTATAGTTTAAGGGTACATCTGAAATTTTGCGATAGTTCGAGAAAGAAAAATGAAATAACCCTTGAATATAATTCGTTCTTGAAGTTTAACTGTGCTGATCAAAGTATCAAAGAGTGAGGAGGATAGTTTATCTAGTATATACACATAGAAAAAGGAGCAGCCAACAGATCAAATTTTCAACCCAAGAAAGAGAAATTAATTTGATAAGCAATGAAGGAAATTCAAAAAAAAGGTTCAAGCTGATAGAACTTAAAGACGTCAAAAGATAAAAACTCACTGACAAAATCACGACAAGCATTGCGATCAGGAAAATTATTAAACTCAAATATGTAGCTTCTGCCCTGCAAAATCACAATAGTAAAAAATGTCTGGGTTTTGCAATTACACTAAAATATGAACCAAAAAGAAGGCACAAAATACAAGAATAACAATGTTCATATCCTCTATATGAGCAGAATTTGAACATTTTATGATGATTATGCCCATGAAGATATAACAAGTAGAAAAACAGAACTAGTAGAAATGACCTTTTCAGGGTCTTGCATAAGGTTTAGTAATGCTTGCTTGGAGCCATCCTTAGAGACCTTGTGATCTGAAATTTACAGAAGACCAGGAAGTTTCACCATAAAAAAAACATCATAATTTTTAAAAGAAGCATGGAAAACTTATGGCTCGTCATGAATTGTGTGTGTATATATATATATATATATATATATATATCCAAGGGTGCCTATATTGCTTCTTCATCCTATTTGTTGTGGCCATTTTTACCTTTGTCTAATAGAATGGTGTGGCAATAATGTCATTTGGAGTGACGATAGTGTCACGTTATATCCAATGTTTCCTTACTTTTTTTTTTCTGAGAGAGAGGGAGAGAGTTGAACTTGATATGATAACAATCAATAGATTATTATCTTTCATTGATATAGAGTATATATTAGCTTTCCTTAAGATGATGTTTTAATTCACCATTTCAAAAAATCCTGAAGTATAGTTGACACAAGGAATCACATTTCACAGCAAGTAAATCCTTGATTTTGTAATCACTGGTTGAACTTCAGCTGAGATTCTTCCCATGCATACTTGTACATAAATATTTTGTAAATATTTAGATATTAATACATTGGATTACTGATACAAGTCTGCCACCCTTCTTGCCTTCAAAAACAAATAAATAAATAAATCCTTGATTTTAAGTCATAGTTCAACTGTTTTTGTCAAGTGCTATCAGGAGAGCCAGTAAAATGATAAGAGAATCATACTTATAATGCTTCTAAAATCAACTTTAAACTTCATGTCCGACCTGGGATCGTTTGGGATGAAAGCAATTATATCCTCAGTCTGCAGCAGGAAAAGCAAAGATATCATTTAGTGAAGTACGCTAAAGTGCAGCAACTTAGGCATTCACCAATCCACACAACAACAAATAAAAGGAGCAAAATTTTCCATTTATTACCTCCATCTGCTAGCGAGACAAAAATGTCAAAGTTCTCTACAGTACAACACATGAAAGAATAGATAAAACTCGTGATATGTTAAACTGGTCACACTGAGAGCTCGACCCATCGTATCAACCATACATTAACAAATGCTTTCTGATATAACCAGCTAAAATTCGTCAAATTAGAAGAGCATAGTTCATTCCTCGGGACAATAAAAAAAAACGAAACCGCGAGCAAAATTTCCAATAGGAAACGAGTGGGGAATCACCATCTTGAGAACTCCTGGATAACCGGATTCCTTTACCGAGGTCTTGTACTTCGCGGCGATGTTGATCGCCGTCATTGCCTCCAATCTCAACAGAAACCCCGAAACCGGAGCACCGGCGAGGCGACCGGAGACGGCGAGCGGATCGGAGCAGCAATGGGTTGGGGTCAAGGCAATCGCGCCGTCGCACGGATCAGCGAGCTCTCATCGATCGATGGATTCTAGGGTTTGAATTGTGTAGGGCTTTGGGGTCGGAGTTGATGGAGTGGAGGATTCCTCGTCCGTTGTTCCAGAGGAAATAAAAGGAGGGAAGCTTTTAAATGCCGTCGTCGGTTGAGCGAAGTCGAGCGGTGATCGAAACTTCTGTAGAAGTGGGAAAGGTGTGGATGTGGGCCATGTCAAAAGGCCCAATTGGATTAATTTTTTATGGAGTGTGGAACATTCTTTTACTCGGATGACTTGCGCGGAGGCGAGTAAAAAAGAAAGGTTGATTTTCGTTTAACTCTCTCAAACTATCACGAAAATTTAGATTTAATTCTCAAGTATAAAATTAGGCAAATATAAATCTAAACTTATTTTGATTATTCAGTTTCGTCAACAATCTGATTTTCAATTTTTTAAATTATTTTAGTTTATTAAATTATTAATTTACCCCTCTTACCTCTTTACTATCTCTCTCCTATCCTCATTGCCCTTCTCTTCCATTTCTCTCTCCTCTGCTCTCTCTCTCTCCTGTCCTCTTCCTTTCTCTCTCGCACTTGGTCCCATCTTGCCTGCGCACGCAAGCGAGCTTCCCGTAGGCGAGAGAGAGGAGAGAGAAACGAGAGAGAAGAGTAAGGAGGATAGGAGAGAGATAGTAAAGAAGTGAGAGAGGGAGGTAAATTAGTAGTTTAATAAATTAAAATAATTCGAAAAAAATTGAAAAATCGGATTGTTGGATGAAATTGGTCAATCAAACGAAGTTTAGACTTATATCTGTCTGATTTTATACTTGAAGGCTAGATCCGAATTTTTACGATAGTTTGAGTGAGTTAAATGAAAATAACCCTAAAAAAATTGTCTCAAGTAGCATATAAAAAATAGGATCTAATGCACGTGCTTCGTAGATATATATATGACATTTTAACGATCTAAAAATTAATAAAAAAAGTATACTTTATCAGTTAATGTAAAATTTGCTCTGCATGCATTAAACCCTAGAAAATAAATATTTATAGGATTTAGTAGTCTAAGGTGTCCTTCTTTCTGCTTAATAATATTTATCTAATTTTTAAATATCTTCACGTTTCTAGTTTTACTTATCAGGATAAAGATGATTTCATAACTAATTGACTTTTTTTTGTTCTTCATTGTTATGCTAACATATATATTTAAATAAACTATTATATTTGAAAAAAATATAAGTTAGTTATTATGGTACAACAAAATAATATATTATGCATATGTAAGTGCAATTTTTATTTTATAATTATAAATTAATTCAACTTGCTTTGTCGAGCTTTTTTATTATATTCACAGTCAAACAGTTATCCGTTATTCACTAATATTTAATTGTTATTTATTAGTCAAATCGTTATCCACTAATTAAAAATACTATTTTTTTTCGAATAGAATCATAATTCATATTTTTAGTCAAGGTCGAGAACTCGAGATTCATAAATTCGAGTCGGATCGAATTTAATCTGATTCAAAATAATTATCCGACCCAATCCGACCCAAAAGTATCGGGTCGATCAACCTGATCGGGTCGGGTCAAATCCATGTCGGAAATGAAAGTTGAACTTATAGACGAGTGTCAAAAATTCACTCTAATTTGATTAGATAGAAAAGAAACTTGAAGGGCTACAGTTAGAAGTAGAATAGACATCACGTAACACAGGACGATGTCCTTAATCGATCTCAGGCATTTTTACTTTTTTTTCTTCAGCAACTCGATGCATCTGTTTTCGCTGTAATATATATGATCGAGCAACCTGAATTCAACCCAACAGAGGCAGGGATTCACATGATATTCTTTTGATGCTAGAAATGTTCTCCATGCTGGTAAAGAGAAAAAAGGAGACACATGAGTAACTTGATACCTGTCACATTACAGCACATGAACCTATGGATCCACTGTTGAAGAAGAGATTAAGGAATGGTGAGACGAAAGTTTAAGCTTTTAAATTCCAGTCACATAGCCCTTTTTGCATTCAGTGTTAGTAAGGGAAAGAAGTTTTCAGCCTTGAACTACTCTCAAGCCCATGGATCAAAGCAGGTGGGTGAATAACCTCCATAAGATTGATAAATAAAAAGCATGCAACTTTCAATCTTTATCTCAGTGATTCAAGGCTCAAAAATGTGCAACATGCAACTTCAACAGTTTTGAAGTTACACTAACAAATCCATTTTGAGCATATATATTAAACATAAAGAAACTAAAACAGACTTGTTGCATTCAAGAACCTGGTTTCAGAGATGAATTAAGAATCATCTCTCATAAGCTGGAAGATTGCTTCGAAAATTAGTCCTCGAGTAACACCCCCTTCGAAACATGTGCAGCTTCTACCTGACCCAAACAAATCCAGTTATAAGAAGAGGAAAGAACTATCACTTAAACAAAAAAACATAAATTGTAATTGAAAAGTTACAATCCTCTGATTTCAGTTATTATTATTTTTAAAGTTTGCAACATGTAATTTTTCTTTGGTGATGTGCAGCATGGATTAGAGTTACTTCTGAAGAGAGTATGGAAAATGTAAACAGGGAAAAGTTTAAGGGAGTCTTGTCAGTAATTCTTACATATATTAACACTGTGTGCAGTAATTCTAAGATTGTGTTCAGAACCACATGGCTTAGAAAGCGGTGACAGTTACTTTCAATATATTGCTGCTAGAGATCTTGAATTCCTGATTATACCACAAAGCTCGAGCACCTTGAAAGCAATATGTTTCACAAAAGCAAAACGAAAACTGTTGAACACTTTTTTTTTTTTGAGAAGGTGAAGGATGGTTACCAAGAGTAACCATCCAATTTATTAAGACGATAATGATTTACACTTTTATGTTACACACAATAAGATTAACAGCCCCTCCATTCTCCCACCAATATCTCGGCTATAGCTACAATATTTTCCACGTATACTCTCTCTCCACCAAAAACTGTTGAACACTAACAGTTGATTTCTCTCAAACTTCTAAATGCATGGGTTGGAATGAAAATAATGGAAATAGTAGTTCAACCATGATTTTCTCCACTTTGCTCAAAGTGCCAGAACAAATGTTCAAGCTTTTGGATTCTCAACCCACGGCACACACCACTTGTTCAAGTGTATAATGAACTCACATATTCTACACCTGCATTGAGAAACAAACATACACTACGGTGTGTACCTTTGTGTTGCAAAGAACAATTCTATTGATTGGGCTTTTCTAGGTGCTAACCTAATCTATACAGATAATGGTAATTTAGAACTTGTCCAATCACAAAACTCAAATACTTGTAAATAACTGAATAACAATCGGTGGATGGTCCCTCTATCAAAAAAGAAAAAACCATAGGTGATCATGCCTGCATTTCTTAGTCGTTAAAGAAAAATCCATAAGTTAATGTACTCAAAACATTAACAAAATTTATGTATGTTTGAGACATGCCCATGGTTCTAAAAACATGCAAAACATTTAGTAGAAGATGCCTTCCCCACAGAAACATGAAACTTCATCTGAGAGTTTGAGCTAAATGATTATATTGAGCACTTCTTAATAAGAGGATGAAGAACTAAATAGTATATCACGAGGTGGACATTTTTCTTGAAGATATAGATCAACTAATAAATACCTTGCATAGAACTGAATTCCATTCATTCTCACATGTAGAGGCCCTCTGGCACCCCTTCCTTCTTCTTGAACATGACCTTCTCCTTGGCCTTCTTAAAGTCTGCATGAGTTACCTGAAACCCAAAAAAAAAAGTCACCAATACAGAAACTGAATTTGACACAAACATAAAGAAAAAAAAGAACATTAACCAGATGAAAACAAAATGAAGGATTTCTTCCAAACAAGAAGATACTTATGGAGAAATCAGAATAGCACAAGCAATGTATCCCGATCACTAATGATCAATCCACACAAAAGAAAATAACTTGTCAAACAAGCATACCACATCAATTAAGCACTAAAACACTTTCTCTCACTGTTATTTGTTAAAGTATACTGAGATAACATAGATGTGTAGTTCTCTGGGATATTTTAAGCACTTCATTAGTTCCCAATGAAGCACACAAAAGAAAATAACTTGTCAAACAAGGCATACCACATCAATTAAGCACTAAAACACTTTCTCTCACTGTTATTTGTTAAAGTATACTGAGATAACATAGATGTGTAGTTCTCTGGGATATTTTAAGCACTTCATTAGTTCCCAATGCATCAATTACATAAAGTCAATTTTTAAAAGAAAAAATACTGAAAACAGAGGTGTTGAGATACTTCAGATAAAATTTCACCGTTGCCCAACGTTTTTTATTGAAAACTCAGACTTGTAAACCTGAAAATTCTGAGAACCAAAGGGGAGTTGAGAAAAGACTAGGAAGGTATACCATTGACAAGCAATATCACCTGAAACTTTTGGTAAATTCAAACACATACACTTCAACCTGAAACTTATTATGATGACTTCGTATTTGTTCTTTTAGGACTTTGTACGTATATACTTCAAAAGTGAATAATTGCTTTGGAACTGTTAAAAGACTCCATTCTTGGTTGTATCCTTATTGTGAAATTCAACAATAGAAATAATTCTTCAGAAAAAAAAACCACACACACACACACAAGAGAATTAAAATCATGGTGGGATAACAGAATTAAACCAACAGAAACAGTTCTTGGTTGAATCTTTATAGCGAATTCAACATGACAAATAATTTTCAAGGAAAAAAAACATGAGAATTAAAGTCATGATTGGATAACAAAACACCTTGAATAACCTTTTTCGATCGAGACTCATAGGTATCCAGGATACTAACACTTGATTAATCGAGTGTTCGAGCGGGAGTGGAAAGAATAAATCCTGACCAAATTAACGATTCCAGAAATTGAACCTGGGGCTACTAGCTCCCGTTAATCCTGAACACAGTCGTGCTATCCAACTGTGCCAACCAAACATGGTTAGGACCTTTTGAATAACTTGTTACTATAAAGAAGCATCTCATAGAGCTCTCTATGTTTTACACATTAGCACTTAAATAAGAACAAGCAGGTCATCGTACAAATGGGGAAGAAAACGGAGGGATGACAATAACTATATCCTGCAGTGGTAGACTTATTTTGGTCAATTCTGTTTTCTCAGTGCTTCCAACCTACTATATGTCCAGCCTGTGCATGCAGAGGGCTCTAGAAATGGACACTGGTTGCGTGGTCAGAGGTATGTCGTCCCAAGATTGACGGCGGCCCTGTTGTGCTGAATTCACAACCCATGAACGACGCCCTTCTCACGGGATATTAAATAAGGGTCTTCATGGACATTTATGGCATTAACCTCTCATGGGGGTCAGTCTTCATACACAGAGGGCAGTCTCCTTGTTCTCCAAATTTGTTGCAACAGCTGTCCACCAGATGAGACTTACTTCAGCCCGATTATTGATCCAGGGAATAATTTCTTTTTTGGGCATGACAAATGGTAGTCCATGGGATTGTAGGATCTGGATGGCACCAAGAGGGGGGGGGGGGGGGGGGGG
>LTAE01006775.1:15293-30920 GCA_001647135.1 Pontederia paniculata
CCTCTTCTACATGTATACTCCTCCATTATCGGTCACCCTCTTTACATCTTTGGTCGACCGTTTATGCTTCTGCTTCTCTTCACATGTATTCTCCCTCTACTGCTACTCGACCGCTTCATATACTTAGGATGCCCACTGCACACATGTAGTTCTTCTGATATAAATTACGCGTGCACTGGTCGTCCATTCCTTCAACTCAGGTCGACCACTCCTCTGAACTTGAATATATCCTGTTACAGAAATCAGCTCAACAAGTTCATCAGTATAGGCTGAGTTCACTTGCAAATTTGTGATCATTCAAAACACTCTCGAGATCCTAGATTCAACAGGGATCCCTATCTTCACTCTGCCCGAGGCTGTTTGCGGTGGCGCCAAGGAAAAATGACACATTGGCTGATGTGTGGGTGGACCCAGCTGGCTCGGGACAAGGTTTTTATGCGCCGTCGCTCCCTGATCATCCCTCTGATCAGCGGGTGGAGGACCTGACCAACATGTTGAATTTAATCGGCCCTTATCAATTGAATAGTTCCTTAAGAGACGGATGAGCGTGGACGGGAAACAACTTCAGAGTCAAGAATCAAGATGACTTATGAGTTGATTCTAGGGCCTGGCCAGCAGAATGACAAGGAGTCCAGATTAGATAGACGTCTGATATGGAAAGCAAAGGTGCCTCTCAAAATTAAGATCTTCTCTTGGTTACTTAAATGGAAATGAATTTTGACTAGACAACGCTGACAAGATGGAATCAGGGGGATTCAACGGCCCGCGGTCTTTGTAACAATGAAGTGGAAGACACAAATCATCTTTTCTGCTGCTGTGAGATCTCAGAGGAGGTGTGGAGTAAGACCCAGTCTGGTTGGGTTACTCATGACTCTGAGGATAATTTCTGGAATTCCTTCGGGAGGGATGGCTCTCCCACGAATAATGTCACCTACAGATCCAAGCAGGAGAGGGCTGTGGTTCTTGCTATGCTGTAGGCAATTTGGTTACAGAGGAATTCTAACATCTTTCGGGGCAGCCGATGCTACATGGAGAATATTCTGCCGTACCCTGCTGCATTATCTAAGGAGTGGGCCTCAGCTATTAAATGATAAAATTCTCGCAATTCTTTCTTAATGTTTTCGCTTCTGATTGAGATTTAATTGTAGCCCATCATTTAACTTTAGAAAATATAATTCTGGATGGATAACAATCTTGGTTATCCTTCCTTTCCTCTATCAAAACAAAAAAAAGTAGCTCAGACATTTAGAAAGTTGCCCTCATACATTAAAAGATAAATCTGAAACACCTTGTCTCATGTGCAAACTCTTTAAGATGAACGCATAACGAAAAAAGAATTGGAAATACCCAAAATGCTTGCAAGAACTATCCCCAAAAATATCAAATCGAAGATTAACTTCAAACATGTGGTCGCTAACCTCCTTCAACATAGTAATTGTGCACCTAGCAAGGTGTACATGGCATTCAGTATTAGAGATTTAAAAATGACCTAAGCTGACAACAAGACAGTTCTTTCCATGGCAGATAACTATTGGATAATTTTTTACACATGCAAACCAAGTCTTTGTCAAATAAATAGTAACAATAGATTCAACTCATTTGCTTAAAAATGAATAAGTAATAGCTTATTATAACAAAGAAAATATCTGTCCATTACCAGTTATCTCTCAATTACCGCTACCAGTTATATTACAGGAATAATAACTGTTGCCAATAGATAAATCACTTGCAGGCCACAGTCATCAGCTTTACGAGAAATATCTCAGTCATTTAAATGTGTTTGTTATGATGAGTTTATGAAACAAGAAAGAACAAACATGGAAAATTGATCCCGAAAAAGCATCAAGAATAAAAAGATACTAATGTATACTTTTTTTGAGGAGCAAAAGGATGATTAGAAAATGTTAGATATCCATGTGTATATATTTAAAAAAAAAGAGAGGATGTACATGTGTGGTAAAAAATAAAGTTGTACTTACAAAAAGCCACTTCGCTAATAAATATATGCAACTTACTTT
This sequence comes from Pontederia paniculata, assembly GCA_001647135.1. NCBI lineage: Eukaryota > Viridiplantae > Streptophyta > Magnoliopsida > Commelinales > Pontederiaceae > Pontederia > Pontederia paniculata. Next base: position 17,312 of record LTAE01006775.1, read on the forward strand.
CATCCTACGCTCTCTGAGAGCTAGCAAACCGGCTTCTGTACAGATTGCCTTGATATCAGCTCCAGAAAACTCATCCTTTGTCATAACAAATTCTTCAAGGTTAACATCGTCTGCCAGTGTCATTCTGGAGGTATGTATCTGCAGAATTTCAGGATAATGGAATTAGCAAAAGACAGAAACAATGGCAAATGCACAAATCTAAGCACCAGGTCATACATAAATTTAGTGAGAAGATGACCTGAAAGATACGCCTTCTTGTCTTAATATCTGGTAGAGGGAATTCAATCTTCCGATCGATTCGGCCAGGACGGAGCAAGGCTGGATCAAGGCTTTCAATCCTGTTAGTTGCAAGAATGACCTTAACATCCCCTCTTGAGTCAAAACCATCTAGTTGGTTTAGCAATTCCAACATGGTTCTCTGTATTTCACGCTCCCCTCCAGAATGAGCATCATATCTAGAATTGGCCAACATAGTTCAGTCAACAACAACAACAATTATAAGAAACAGAGAGGGTAGTTTTGTATCTAATAACATACCTTTTGGTGCCAACTGCATCTATCTCATCAATGAAGACAATTGAAGGAGAAAGTTCATCAGCCACCCTAAAGAGTTCCCTAACAAGTTTTGGACCATCACCTAAATACTTCTGTATCAACTCACTTCCAACAACACGCAAGAATGTTGCTGATGTTGAATTGGCCACTGCCTGAAATAAGCATTCTAGCTGAGTGGTTTGATATGAAAAGGAAATTAAAACTAGAGAAGATCTCAATGGAAGCATTTGATCCACAAATAAAAATTTTTCTAAAGGAAATTTGTATTATTCTTTCTTTCGAAGGGCAACCTTGTAGTTTTTTAAACAGGAAAGTATAGTGCGGCAGTATATACACTGCAGTTTTTTATTCTAAAATTATCATAATTTGGCTTAAAAGATAATTGCAGTTTTTCTTTAAAATAAAATTGCATAATTTCAATTCAAAAACATGCAGTATGTATACTGTTGTAGTATACTCATCAACCTCCATTCCAAAAAACCAAAAGATAATTTCAGTTCTTAAAAAAAATTAGTTGAAGGATTAAAAGTCAACGAGTGCCAGGTGTCAACAAGAAAGAAAACCATGGAGACAGTAAGATCATGGTTGTTTGAGAAATACTGTAAACCTTTTGCGCATAATGAAAGTACAATCTCGAATGCTGTTTAGATAGAAATTTAAAGTCCATTAAAAAGACTACGTCAACTTAGAGGCTAACTTAAATTTGACAAGGAAACTGGTGAAAGGATTGAGTTATTTTCTTAGAAGGTGCAAGGAAACGTCTTTACCTTAGCAAGCAATGTTTTTCCGGTTCCTGGTTCCCCATACAGGATTACTCCCTTTGGAGGTTTAATGCCAATATCTTCATATAGCTCTGGATGCGTCAAAGGAAGTTCAACAGCTTCTTTGATTTCTTGAATTTGAGAATCTAAGCCACCGATATCAGCATAAGACTCCAAAGGAGCTTTCTCGACTTTCATTACAGACACCATAGGGTCGACATCATCTTGAAGAATTCCAACAACGGAAAGGACCTGCAGAATGTAAATCAACATGTCATTAACATAATGCAAGAACGAGCTGCGCATATCCTATAATTTTTTTGAGACAATAATTGAAACGGCCCAAACAAATGGGCCCAAAAAAAAACCTTTCTATTCTTTTCCCCCTCTCCCTCATTTCTCCTTTCCGTAACTTTTCCCTCTCTCTCTCGCGATCCTCTTCCTCACACACGGCGACGCCGCCGCTTTCCAGGACGCGTTGGCTGACCACCACACTGACGACGAGCGAGCCATCGAACGGTATGATGATCCCCCTCTAGACGATGTGAATAACATGGCACAAACCGATTTCAACTTGGTGTATTGTGTGCAGTTCAGGTTCGAGTCATCGTGCCTCTGCCGGAGATGATTCGCCTCGACATCACAACTCTGATTTCCCTCTTCCCTTGCCAGGTGAGTGACCTTGAGCCATGGCCGACCTATTGCCTTCCTTCCCGCTGGTTGTCTCTCTCTCTCTCTTTCACTCGAGTCTTCTTCTCCCTCTTCTTCGTTCTGCTCCTTTGTGTTGACGTGAGCAGCAGCGGCTTTCCAGGGCATCGACAACGGGTATTGAATTGGTTATCAACCTGATTTATGGTTATTAAGCTGAGGTATCGAATATGATTATTAATCTGATTTGTAGTAATTATCGAATAATTACAGCTATATGTTCATGTAAGTACACATAAGTTTATTATATGCCTCTTGATAAGTGCATGGTAATTAGGGAATTATGTCATCTTAGGATGTAATTAATTAAATAGAATAGGTATAATATTGGTTAGGACTGGATTGATTGCTGAATAAGTAATCTGAAATATGGAAATCAATCTGATTTATTAATCCGAGGTATAGTAATTAAGAGAAATTACTAAACTGATTTCTGATGGTTAACCTAATTTTAATCGAAATGGTAATAATCAATTCATCTAATTTAAGCTGATTTCTTCATGATTTCCAACTAATGATTATATTTGATATATACATATAGGTAGTTACTGCTCACATGAAAAAAAATGGTCATATAAGCTTAGAAAAACATGTACGTATCCATGTGTGTGTATTTATGAATTGATTTATGATGATATGGAAAATGGACTATTCTACTTGAATCATAATCATAATCATGAGGTATATGTAACCTATTCAGGTCTAGATTTATGAGTTACTTGATTATTGTTTAAATATGAGATTTTTAAATAATAAATCTGTTATGATTAATTTAATGTCGAGACCAATTTGAAAATGTATGAGTTAAGTGTATGATTATATATATGAGAATTAATAGAATCTAATCAGAAAATTGATTAGGTTCTCGACTGATTGATTTTCTCGGATGCAGAGGATCCGACGTATCCGAGGTGAGTGGGAATTTCCATAAACCTAGAGCAACACCGCGTCGTAGTGGTTCATTGTATTCATTTCTCTAGCTCACTTGATTGATTATGTTAATGATGTGATGATCTTTTGAGCTATTGTCATGATATGTGGGATTCGATTTTCTCGATGTTCTCACGGGTTTCTGTATAGGATTTCCATGCATTCAGATGTGGTGATATTGTTATTTTATCTTGGATTTTATTTCCGGATGTATGATTGTTTATTGGTTATGAATCTTGTGTGGAAATCTATTTTGTTGAATATGAATAATATCCTAAAGGACATTATGGCATCATCATGCATTTGCATTAGAGCATGCATGGTGGCTTGTGTGAGAGCGAGATGATATATTTATGATGTATATTGGATTATGGCGACGAGAGAGTCATTTGCGGGCACGGGCTACGGCTGTGCGGGCTGTTTGACCTCTCGGGAGGATGATGTGATGTATATTGGATTATGGCGACGAGAGAGTCATTTGCGGGCACGGGCTACGGCTGTGCGGGCTGTTTGACCTCTCGGGAGGATGATATGGTGTATGTTGGGTTATGGTGACGAGAGAGTCATTTGCGGGCACGGGCTACGGCTGTGCGGGCTGTTTGACCTCTCGTGGAGGACGAGATGGAGTCATTTGCGGGCGCGATTGTCGCGGGCTGTTTGACTCACTCGTGGCGGATATGATGTGATGGTGGTAGCTTCCTCATGTGGTCGAGGTGATTTACAGGTGACAGATTATGTTGTGCTCGTAGTTAGCGAGTGGTGTCATGGCACGTAGGCCAGCTCATACATAGCATGTTTTAACTCCTGCATTGTTTGCAAGTACTTTGTTATATGAAGCTATGTATGATATATAATTTTGATCGTGTTTTCTGATGGTTTTGTTTTCGGACGGTTTAAATGTTTTATGGAACCATTTATTGCACTCACTGAGCCATTTATGCTCACCCCGCTTATTGTTGTTGTTTTGTAGGTGAGGAGGAGGAGATACTCCTCGAGGATTGAGGCTATAGACCTCTTGCATGCTCATCGGGCTTAAAAAGAGAAAAATAATTAGGATTGTGTGTATATGAGAGTCTGGAGAGTTTTAGATTACTTATTGATTATCCATTCTTGTCATATCCATAGAGTTTTGCCTATTTGTCGGACCTTCGTGCCCATTTATATGTTATCGTTGTTGTCAGAGTGTTGTGAACTCCTTGTTGGGGCATCTGGCCCTACTTTTATTCATTTCAGTTCTATTTCGATTATATGATTTGGGCTTGGCCCATATTACCTGTTTATATATGTCGCACGGACCATTTTTAGCAAAGGTCATGCCGAAATTTTTGAAAAATCCTAGAGTTAGAAATTGTTTCTAACCGTTGTGTCTTGAGTTTGAATTTGAATTAGTGAAAGGTCGAAACACCCCTTGCCGCGCCCAGGCGTTGGGTTCGAGGCATGACAATAATAGTGAAAAAATTGATAATATTCCAACATCACCATCCAGATGGTAACAGCATTACACTTAACTAGGACATCAGAATTTTCCGAAGAGATGCAACCAAACCAGAAAGATCAAAACTGGCAGGCGATACTCGGACACCCACTTCCCATCGACAAAGCATGACAAGAGTTCCCAAGTACAAATGCTAAGTGTCGCTTAATCTAACCAAACTCTTACCTAACAGACAAAAAAAGGTAATGACTACTTGCAATTCAGTACTGCAATCTTCAATATCGCCCCCAAATATGAGGTCCAACCAATTCCCCGATTCTCAGGCATCCTGTTTACTTGTGTAGATCTAATTGCAACCCAAAAACCGTAAAAAAGTTTGCAAAATTCCTAGTACTAGTGAACACAGTAACAAACGCCAGAGAAAATTCAGGTAAAAAAGAAAGAGACAAAAAATGTCACCTTGTTGTGCATGAGGATGGCACAACCGGGCTCCAGCTGGTCCTTATCGACGAAGGACAGCATACTGACATAGTACTCCGGCCCGACGGACGACGACACGATGGCGTGGTTCTCGTCGATGAGCTCCTCGAGGTTGCCGACGCTCATGGGCGACCCGCGGAGATCGTCGACTTTGGATCGGTCCTCCTCGTTCTTGTCCTCGTGAGGGCGGAGCCGTTCTTGGTTCGCGACGAACTCCTCCTCCATAAGGAGGTAATCCTTGATCCTCTCCAGCTTGAGGAGCCGGAGGCGGCACTTTGTAAGGGGCGTCACCGCGGGGATGCGGGCGGCGGCCTCCGACCCCTTCTGCTTCCGCTGCTTCCGGCCGACGCGCGCCGGTGGGGCCGCGGGCTCGAACTTCTTCTCCTTCTTATCGCCACCGTGCTTCCGGTCGCCCGGCAGCCCCTTGCCCATGCCACCGGGAGTTCCCTGGCCCATCGCCGGAGCTTAGGAAGCAAGACGCCGGAGAAATAACTTCGAAAAGTGCTTCGCCTTCGCGGATTGCAGGAAATTGGAGACGTCGATGCCTTCGGCTTCGCGAATTGAAATGTTAAGTAAGCCTCCAGAAGTAGAAGAGAAAAGCTTGGAAGTCCAAAGGAAAAAAGAACACGAGCCACAACGAGGGCTCCGACGAAGGCCCATACTTAATGGTCCAATAAAGACCAAGTGACTGGACTTACTACTTAGGCTGCGACTGAGATCTCCTTTATTTGGATTGTAATATTATAAAAAATAAGATGAAAAATGAGTTGACTGGTATTAATTAAAGTATATTTGAATGAAAAATTTATATAAGTCATAAGGATTTAAAGAAGTGATTCATACGTTCAAACTTTACATTTTTATTTCACCAAATTACTAAAATTAGGGATAGTTTTTATAGATAAAATTATTCTTTTAAATAATATTTTATAATTTTGTTCTAATTCATTCAAATTGTGATAGAAAACATTCAACATTCATTGTTAGTTTATCTCTTTGATCTTATTTTATGATTATTTTATATCTCATTTGTTTAATTTTTATTTGTTAATGTTTTGTTTTCATACTATTTTTGTTGTTAAAAGTTTTGGATCTATTGATGCAATTATATCTTATTTTTTCACTCCTCTTATATTTATTTCTCATCTTCAATCTCTTCTCTTTTTTTAAGTTTAAGAGAATAAAAAGATAAAAAAAAGTATTATGAAAGAGAAATACAAAATATATCAAAAAAATACTAAAGATGAGAGAAAGTACTATATAAAGAGAAAAGAGAAAAAAAAATATAAGAGAAAGTAAGATATATAAAGAGAAATATATATATATATATATATATATTGAGAAAAAAAATTTACGAGTATATCAAATAAATATATAACATTATTATACATATTATATGTCATAAAAAATAGATATATGTTAATGGTAAAAATGATATTTATTCAATTTATAAAATTTTCATCCAATTAAGATGAGAATTAGTTTAGTCTATCAATCATCATAATTTTTTATATAAATAAAAGTTTAATAATAATTCATGACATTCCATTATCTTATCTCATACTCCACCGTCATATCTCACACCGCCAAACAAGCACAAGTGTTTTGAATCTCAACCCTTTGAGCCAAAAAAAAAGTGAAACTGGCTTTAGAAGAAAGCAACAAGAACAACTCTCTTCACCGTAATTGTGAATGAGTCTGCTTTAGAAGAAAGCAACAAAAACAACTTCTTTTCACTGTAATTATGAATGAAAGCACTAAAAAAAATGTCACCAAACAATCTCGTATTAAAATATAAGTCATACTTTTTAATAAAGCACTCAAAAAATTTCTTCCAAACCCACCTTTAATGATCTATTTATATTTATTTGTGAAAATATTGCAAAACAAATGCCTACATTTTTCCCTTTAATTTTTTTATGCTTTTTATATTGGATAGGAAACATAAAATTTATTTCTTTTTTTCTTTATAAGAAAATTACAATGTATTATATATAAATTAATGACCTTTATATTAATGTTGGTACACCCTACATGTATGATTGTACCGTACGCCCACTCTTCATAGGTCATTAGATGAGTTGACAATGGTTAGATATTAACAACTCTATAAATATGACCGTTTTAACTCATAAACCTAAAAAATAAAATCTAACAGTTGTCAACTCATCTAATGGCCCATGAAGAGTGGGTGCACGATACACCCATACAGATAAGGTGTACCAACATTAAACCCTATATATANATCACTTAAACAACTTATTAGTGAACACAACTCAATCCAAAATATAAAGTAGAATGATCAAATATTAACATGAAATTTAACACATAGAGATGTCTTTTCCAAATTAATCCATTTTGGATAGTTCTAATTACTCGAGATTTGTATCATCAAAACATAATGGTTTAAGGCATAAAGCCTAATGTTCCAACAAGGTCGACCAAAGTTAAGAAGTGGACGACCTATGTACAGAAAAGACGGGAAAAAAATCCTAAGTGTGGAATGGTTGTCCTAAGGATACCAAGAGGTCGACCGAAGTAAAGAAAAGAGACTGAAGAAGTGGAGCTAAATACTGAGTGGTCGACCGAAGTATTCCTATGAAGAGAGAGGCCGTTCGAAAGCTTCGGAGTTAAGGTAGTGGACAACCAAAGGAATGACGAGCAAAATGAAAGGTCATTCGACGTTGAACAGCGGACGACCGAAATACTCAGGATTAAGAAAGAGATCGTCCAAAAGCTTTGGAGTTAAAGCCGTGGACGACTAGCAGAGCACCAGAGTTGAAATGAAGGAAAGAAAGGTCGTCCGAAGTTGAAGAGCGGACGACCGAGAGATTTCAGACGAAAAGATAGGTCGTCCGAGTGCTTTGCAGTTATAGCAGTGGACGATCAAAGAAATAATGTGCAGGAAGTAAAGGTCGTCCGAAGTTGAAGAGCGGACGACCGAGTGACTCCAGACGAAAAGAAAGGTCATCCGAGAGCTTTGGCGTTAGAGCAATGGACGACCGAAAGAGCGTCTGAGCTAAGGCGAAGAAATGAAAGGACGTCCGAAGGATCAAAGAATGACCGATGTATTTCACATGAAGACAATAGACGTCCGGGAGCTTATGAGTCAGAGCAGTGGACGACCAGTGAACCCGATAGAAGAATGTAAGGTCGTCCAAAGAATCTGAATGTTGTCAGAAGACATCCGAAGAAAGTCAGAGGACGTCCGAAGAATATCAGAGGATGTCCAAAGAATGTCAGAAGAAATCTAAGGACGTTCGAAGAACAGTAAGGAATGAACGGACTATCGAAGTACTTAGTCAAGAGGCAAAGGACGTCCGATGGATTCAAGGACAATCAGCGTACGATCTGAGAAGAGTTGAAGAACTAAGTTCAAGTCAAGATCGGACGATCGAAAGATTGATGAGCAATCAACGGACGATCGAAGGAGCTTGACAAGAGAATTCAACTAAAGTAAAGGTCAACCGTAGGATTGGTGTGCAATTATCGGACGACCAGAGAAGAATTGAAGAACTAAGTTCAAGTCAAGATCGGGCGACCGAAGTATTGGTGTGCAATAAAGCGGACGACCGAAGGAGCTTGACTAAGGAACAAAGACTAAAGCTCGGAACTACGGACGTCCAATGGTGGACGGTGGTCGGCCGGAGCACTAGACGGCAGTTCAATGGATAGCTTCATCGAAGCAGCGGTCGACCGGAGCAGAGGAAGCAAACGACCGAGGAGTAGGCGAAGAGTATTGTACTTGCATTAACGACTAGTTTTCTATGAGAGATTAGACCGTTTGTGCAGAGTATAAATTATAATCCCAAGAGTCTTGGGAAGTAACTTTGGCAAATTGATTATCAAACTTGAGAGCTTGAGTGAAAAGCCTTAGTTCCTCCTTGTGAGCATTTGAGTGACGAATCCAGAATAGAAGGAAGCAAAGTGTGTGTTCAAGAGTGAAAACATTTGTAAGATGTTGTCTCCTTGTCCTCGTAAGCAAGAAAGGAGAAGAAGTTGTAAGGGACCCTTCGCCCTTTGAAGAAGGAGTTTAGTGATCTCTGGAGGTCTCAAGTTCGAGAAGACCGAAGCGAGGACGTAGGCCAAGAATTCGGTTGAACCTCGTCAACAAACTCGACTGTTTGTTTTTCTTCTTTGCATTTGAGTTTGTGTTTATTATTGTTTATGCATTGGTAGTTTCCGCTATAATAACTAGTTTCGATTGTCGAAAATTTTAATACACCAATTCACCCCCCCCCCTCTTGGTGTCATCTAGATCCTACAATAAGAGCAACTTGAAGGGTTATTGAGAAGATTTTTTCTATACACTCGTAACGAAGATCGTGTAGAGGGTTATCGACGTCTAACTTTGGGTTCATGATTACTAGTGAGATGAACCCAACCTCAAATAAGAATCGTAAAAGAAAATACCTATTAAACCAATCACAAGAATTCCAGTTATAATACCTATTGGCCAAAAAGAAATCCTTTCAGTAGTATCGGTCATTTCCCCTACTTTCCTCCATATTTTATCAAATGGTCATGCTAGAGTCAAAACAGACATGGATAATTACAAAGATGGTATCTTTTCGAATAGGATAAGAAAATTCAAATCCCCTGTCATAGGAAAGAATAAAAAAGTGCTTTCATTGATGTGGAATAAGAATCTTTCGTATCTTAATGCATATATTTAATTAATTCGGAGTTATTAGAGCGGGATCCACTTTTTGGGGAATATGAATCAAAGCAATAACAAGAGAGTACTTCTGTTCTATTTCATGTTGGGATGATATTTTTCATAAACTTTTAGACAATCTTTCTTTTATAATAGTGTTAATTTCTAAGGTAAACCACTAAACCCCTTTTTGTCTTTGATTATAGTTTGTTTGATTCTCATGAACATGATTGTCGAGTCTTAATAAAGTAGTTGATATATAAATGTGAAGTGTGATTAATCTATTTTATGTAATTCATGTCATATCTTTATAGTTCCGTCAAGGACTGTTAGATTTGTGATCTGTTGAATTATCTCATTAAGAGTGGTTTAATAGTTTATGAAGCATAAACTTTGCATCCTAATATGAGTATATTGACATTAGTCGTTAAGAAGTGCTTTCATATTTACTAGGATTAAGAAAAGTTGATTTATCTAATAAGGGAGATCAATATCAGATGTTCATAATACATCTAAGAACTCAAACTTTTGCTTCATCGTTTGAGTTCAATTACTGCAAAGGTGAATTTGTTCATAATTTTTATCTTTCATCCTAAGGTTAAACATCATTAGTTTAATATTTACTTTTCTATTAATTCATTTTCTATACTCTTTCATGAAAGCAATGTCATCTCTTATTAGTTTATGAAATTAGATATTTAAATAAATTAATTTCTCATGAGATCAATAACTATTTACTCTTAACACTTTATTATTTGATCAATTAGTGCATTTGCTAGCATTTTTTCTATTAACATATTTTAGCATCAAGTTTTTGACACCGCTTTTGGGACAAAAATATTGCATCACCAATAAAATCAATAATTATAATTAAGTATAAATATATTAAATATTTCCATAATGGTATTGTCTAGTTTGACTTGAATTATATTTCAATTTTAAATTTTAAATATTAATTATTACGTTTTTGTTCTTATCTTTTCATTAGTTTAAAAGCTAAAAAAATTGTGGATAATGTGTTAATCCTAATAAAACCTTAATATATGAGTGAGCTTTAATTTTGAAATGAAAAACTAATTATTATGAGTACTCTAATCTCAATCACTGGATATCTTGATTAACATATATAAGTATTGATTTATACACCTATGAAATTATCTAAATAATCTAATTATGATCAAATAATTATATTTATATGAATTTTTTATATTCAGTTTTATCTTTTGGAAATGGTGTTCGAGTTTGGATTGAACTATAATTTTTTTTTAACTTTTAAAATTTATATTATAATAGCTATTATATTTTTTTACATACTTCTTCATTTTGAAAATTTGTTATAAGAAAATATTAAAAAATGAGAACAATATGTGTATAATATTAGTCTTAATCCTAATTATATAATTTTATTTTATTTAGTTACGGAATTTTAATTTCCTAAATCTATTTTTTAGAAAACCAAAAAATGTTGGTTAAATTATTAATATAATTAAGAATTAAGATTAAGAATCTTAATCCTTATAACACTATAATTAAAAAGTTAAAAAATACCAAGAATTAAAGTTAAGTTAATTTTATATTCCTTAAAACGATGTTAAATGAACTTTAAATTGGAAAAAGAATTCCAAATAAATATGAAACTGGATTTATTTAGCTCATACACCAACTAAAATTTGATAAGATAATGATAATCATGGCCAAGAATAATTGTAACAAACTTAGTGTTGATTTGTTCATTTTTCCCATTGTCATTATATTTTAAAAGTTACGAAGGATAATGATAAAAAAATTATGAATACTTTTACAATAATAATATATAAAATATAGCATTAATGTATCGTTCCTAATAAATTAAATCAAAAAAAGTTAACTATGATTATATGTCATACTAACAGGGAAGGAATCACGCTGTGTACATGATATCTAGAAATTTTTAGAATATGATAGTTAATTATGTTTAACATGGTCGTTCTCAATTTTTTAACTCTCTTTGTTGGTTATGGGTCATAGTTGGTTTAACAAAACTAATAAGTTTTTTTATTAAGTTTAATTTGGATGATAAAGTTTCCAACATTCAAGTGATAATCGTAAAAAATAATTGAATTAATACGCCGAAAGGTAAATAGAAAATGGACGTAACTATATTTGAAATTAAATGGAAAATAGATTTGGAATAATTCAAATTTCTAAAACCTCTATTTTTCAATTAAAAATTGGTTAACATCAAGTAAAATTATGACATAGTTTAGTTCTAATTGAATATATTTAACTACGAATATTTCTGTTAGATAGTTATAAAAAAAATAATTTCCAATATAAGTGTATACATGATATACCTTTTATTACTTATAATTTCTTTTATTGTCATCATAATTTTATAATCTTTGTCCAATTAGTATACGTCATCTCCAGTTGCATGTTTGACTTTGTTGGGTGTTAGATGAAGCTCTTAGTAAATTTTTTTTACATACAACAAAATTCGAACTCAAAATCTTGTTAAACAAGGAGAAGCTGCTTGTCACTTCACCTCAAGTATCTTTTAGTATTTATATATTGATTTAATAATTATTCTACTTATTTAGAAAAATCTTCTTAAAATATTTTGTGTGTGATTTCTTAATTTCAAACTGAAAACTAAAATAATGACGATTGCAGTTAATGAGTTTTAATAAGATTTTTGTTGGATTTTATTTTTTTCTAGTAAAATGATTTATTTTAATTTATTTGTCAAATCAAGTTTTTTAATTCGATATAGATTTCTTTTAATATATTTGTTAAATCAAGTTTTTTTAATTCGATATAACATAGTATCACTATTAATTATATATTAATTTAGCATCATTAGTGCATCACACGAGTCATAGAGAGAGAAATATTAGTATGTATATACAATTAGGTGCATTCAGTACAATCACAAATACATAAAGACATGCGGGACTCATATTTTAATTTTTTTAGATAAATTTTTTTTGTGGGCCCCACATTCCTTTATGTGTATGTGATTTCACCGAATGCACCTAATTGTGTATGCACACTAATACATCTCATATATATATATATTGATGCGATTATAAATATACATGTTGCATGCATCCATATCATATTATTTTTTGGCATTTAGTATAGGTTATTCATGATTTTCACTTTAATTCATTATATTTTGTCTGTGAGTCAGAAACTACCCATATATTTTCTATTGGTTAATTTTCAGGCAAAAGAGTCCCAAAACTCTGAAGAATTCAAGATCAAAGAACCTGAAACATTCAAAGAGTCGACTTCAACACGGGCAGCGTTCAGCATAAACGGGCCGTGTCCGACGTTCATGTTGAATCTACGATCCCGAGATTATTTTGATGATCACAAATTTGTGAGGGAACTTAGTCTGGACTGATAAACTTGTTGAGCTGATTTCTGAAACACAAGATATTCAGGTTCAGAGCATGATAGGTCGACCAAAGTTAAAGAATGGACGACCTATGCACATAGAAGACATATCAAAAGAACTTTATGTGTGCAATGGTCGTCCGTAGCATATGAAGTGGTCGACCAATGTTGGAGGCAAAGATCTACAAAGTAAAGTCAAAGACTTAACGGTCGACCGAAAACAATTGAGAAGGCGACTGAAGATAAGGGCTGAACAGAGGTCGCCCGATGAAGAACAATGGGCGATCGATGGTTTTACACTTACAAAAAAGGAGATGAAGAACAAGCGGTCCAAGGAGAAGTAGACACCCAGTGGGGAGACAACCGAAGAGGTGCTTTGGCTAAGGGAAGGAGAGGTCGTCCGAAGTTGAAGAGAGGACGACCGAAGATCCGAGGATGAAGGCAATGGACGTCCAAAGGTTTCAAAAGGAAGACAATGGACGATTGGGAGATTGTCAAGGCTGGAGTAGATGCCCGAAGGCTCTGGTGTTGAAGCAGCGGACGCCCAAAGTAGATGATCGATTGACCGAAGGAGGCGTGCGGACGACCGATTGATATCAGGTGAAGACAAAGGTCGTCGGGGGTCTTGGTGAGAAGATAAGCGGACGACCAGGAGTTTGTTAGAGTTGATGGAGGCTGGAGATCGGACGACTGCATGATGTG
>LTAE01006776.1:0-16379 GCA_001647135.1 Pontederia paniculata
TCTTTGGGCGACCGATCAACCTCTGATCCCTTTTTTCATGTGTCCTCCTTCAATATCGGTCGACCACTCTGTATTCTTAGGACGACCGCTGCACACATATGTTTTTTCTGAAATGTCTTCCATGTGCATAGGTCGTCCATTCTTTTAGCTTTGGTCGACCTAACAACTTCTGAACATGAATGAACCTGTTACAGAATTCAGCTCAACAAATTCATCAGTACAAACTAAGTTCCCTTACAAATTTGTGATCATCAAAACATTCTCGGGATCCTGGATTCAACAACATATATAAATCAATGGAAGACATCAAGCTTGATTAATAGAAAACATGATCCAAGAATTTGAGATTAAATATAAACATACATTGTTCATAAAGAACATTTAACATCAAATAAAGATACCTCACTTGCCCGAATGTGATACATAGTCTTTTCAGCATGATCAAAAGACAAGACAATATAACTTGTCTCGAAGACTAAGTCCATAACTTATCCACGTGCAACGTCCATCACGAGCAATGCCACCATCATATAAGCATCATGATTCCTTCTAACCTATAGAATCGAGAAGCATGTGTCATCCATCTCGTTAGAGTATTTAAAGGTCGAAGAATTAATGAATCATATCACTTATCTATATTATGGGTTACATGTCATGCATATAATCATCATAATAAATATGAAACATATCATAAAATTTTCACCCAAGCATCATGATAAACAATGATCATTTATCTTTTCTTACTTTAAATTCTTAGCACATTATTCTTACTGACTTAATTTTAAATTTATCTTTCATTTTACTTACATTTTATCTTGCTTATGCATTATCAATATAATACAATTTTAAGTCATACTAACTTTACTTGACATTATTGATAGAATGCATTATCAATATAATACTCATTCAAACATGAATATCTTATTTAGCATTGACTTTCAATGCACATAGTCTTATTATTCTTATCCACTGTACTTGACTTCATTATTCTTATCATTCTCTTCATCTTTAATCTTATTATCATGTGACATCATAGAAGTTAATTATTTAACATCTCATTAGTCTTGTCCATGTCACGTGTCCATTTTATTATCTTATCTTGATTAAGTATCATTGGCACACCTCCTTCTTTAAGTTGATCAAACTAAGGATACACTTTGTACTCTTCATATTGTCATTCTTAAGGTATGAGAAGTGCACACACTGATTAAGGTGCAAGACTTAACTTCCTGAGAAATACACTCACCGTATTCAGTGTCGTACTTTACTTCTCCATTTTCTTTAGGTGGGCTTAGACTTGTATTAATCCATCTTTTAGTTACAATACATCAAATAATATTACATGCATCATATCGTTCATCTTTTAACCTAATTATGACTAAGTATGCAAATTACATCTAGGTTATCATTATACATCACATCAATTGAAAATCATACTTGAAAAATCTACTTGATTAATGATAAGTAAACCTTTAACGATAAACATAATGATAATTTAGACTTGTAATTTAAAACATTTGAATAATTTGAAATTATATCATCTAATCAAACTTGCTTCAAGTCGGTCGGACCTGCATAAAAGGTTGACCGAATTTTCTTCTATGGTCGGTGAACCGAGCTTCGCTTTTGGCCCTTCTGACTAGGATTCAATCTATCCATTGGTAGATCGACTTTGACTATAGTGATAGCTAATTCATAATTGACCGACCGACCATCCAATGGATTCGACTGACTATGTCGAAATAAGGTAGAATTAAAACTGATATATGGTTTTTTCCCTAAATCCTTCATGTATATTTTCACTAGTAACACAATGGTTCTATGTTTTGTAGCATACCATTATGAAGAAGTCAAACATGACTTAACATAGAATCAAATATACAATCAAGTTCATAATTAGTTCATAACTCTAAGCATGAACCCTAAACATCCAATTCTATTTCTTCTTTTCACATTGTCACAATTGAACTCAATTGCAACCTAACATATAAGTTGAGAAAATGGATCTCCTTTACGTTCCTCTTCTTTGCTTTGTCCTAGTCAAGTTCTTCTTCAATTTTTCTCTTCCTGTAATCCTTTTTTCTTATCCTAGCACTCTCTTCCTTCACTTTGTACTTGTTGCCCTCCTCATCTTCCTTATTCTTTTGCTGTGAATCCGAACAATGTGGGTATGTCTATTAATTTCTTTGCAATTGATTATACAACCAAGTTGTGTTGAAGCTAAATTTGGATTAACGAGAAAATGGCAGCAAAAGGGCTTTTATAGTGTGAGGATAAGTGGGTTTTGGGTCAAATGAGGTGGCATTTAAGTGGGTAAGTGGTGGGGCCCTCTTTTTATATTGTGAGCAAGTTATTATATTGTAACCTCCTTAAAAATAAATTCGTCCTCGAATTTAGTTATGTCTTCTTAGGACTTACCAAATAGATATGGAAATTTCTCTTGCATATCTTCTTTGTTACTTCTTGTTCTTGATGGTATGTCCATGCTACTTTTACCATTGGCATCATCTTATTTCGGATGGTCTCGATACTCTAATATCTTTGTTGGATACTCTTCATATGATAAAACATTTTTGAGGTTCAGCTCTTCGATACCTAATATATGTGACTCCACATAGTTGTACTTCCTAAGCATAGATACACACATTATGTATCATTGAATAAGATGATGGAAATACTAATCTATACACCACATCATCTACTAATTCCAAGATCTCGAAATGTCCTATATACTTTGGACTTAACTTTTCTTTTCTACTAAAGCACATAATCCCCTTAGTGGGTGAAGCCTTTAATAGAACATAGTCAACAATGCTGAAAATTTGTTCCCCTCTTCCTAGGTCGGATAACTCTTTTGTCGATCTTGAGTGACCTTCATCCTTTCTTTGATCATGACAACCTTTTCGGCATACTTCTTCACTAACTCGGGTCCTATCAATTTCATATCATCCACCTCACTTCATCATGTAAGCGACCTACAAGTCTTTCCATATAAGGCTTCAAATGAAACCATTTCGATGCTCGAATTATAATTATTATTGTAGACGAATTCAATCAAAGACAAATGATCATCCTAACTTCTCTTTCAATCCAGTACACATGCTCTTAGCATATCTTTCAAATTTTATTTCGGTCTTTCACTTTAGCCATTGCTTTGAGGATGAAAGATGGTATTGTAATTAAGCCTTGTTCCAAATGCCTCATGAAAACTTGTCAAAATCTTTCGGTGAATATTGGATCCTTATCCGACACTTGAAAACATAAATGCCATGTAGTCGTATAGTCTCTCTAACATACAACTTCATTAAGCTTTACAGTGGGCTACTTTTTTCTTATAGGCAAGAAGTGTGCTGACTTGATTAGCCAATCGACAGTGACCCATATGGCAACATGCTTATCTTTCATTCTTGGAAGCTCCATGATGAAATTCATTGTCACATGCTCATATTTTCATTTTGGCAATTCCAAGAGTTGGAGCAATCGAGATGGTCTTTGATGTTTAATTTTGACTTGTTAGAACATCAAGTATCTTAACATGTACTTTGCAAATTTCTTCTTCATATACTACAACCAAAATGTTCTTTTAAGTCCTTGTACATATTCTTGCATCCAGGATGATTAGCAAATTTTGATTTATGACATTCACAAAAAATTTCTCATTGAAGCTCTTTATCATTTGGGACCCATAATTAATTTTGAAATCTTATAGCACAATCTTTTCCATAGTTCAGTTTAATTTGTTCCTTGTTACACATCGATATCATATAATCACACTTAATATCTCCTTGTGCCAAAATGATTCTATTAATCAAATCTATTTGTATTATGTATTGAGTCATCAATAATAACCTTTTGCCAATAGGATTTGGTATCCATTGAATGATATTTTTCAATAGGTTCCACTATGAACCCGTAAGCATGCCATTGAGCCTTCTTGCATTTGGCTCAACACATCGACACGTGAGTTCATTTTTCCCAGATGATATGTGATGGTGAACTCATAGTCCTTCAAAAATTTCAACTATCTCCTTCGCCTCATGTTTAAATCCCTTTGTGCAAATATGTATTTCAAACTTTTGTGTCAATTAGCACTTTAAACACTTCATCATAAAGATAGTGACATCATATCTTTAATGCAAAAACCAATGCAGAAAGCTCCAAATCATGGATATGATAGTTCTTCTCGTACTTCTTTGACTGCCTCAACGCATATGCAACGACCCTTCCATGTTGAGTTAATGCACATCCTAATCCTGTGCCACATGCATCACTATAGATGGTATATCACCCACTTTCTGATGGGATTGTTAATATCATCCGTAGCTTACTTTAACTTCAATTCCTGGAAATAGTCTTCACACTTTTGTGTCCATATGAATTTTTCGTTATTTCTTGTCAATTTTGTTATAAGATTTGCAATCTTCGAAAAGTCTTGTATAAATCTTCTATTAGTAGCACACCAATCCTAAAAATCTCCTCACTCCTATAACTATCCTTGGTCACTTCCAATTTACAACTACTTCAGTTTTCATGGGATCGACCGATATTCCTTCTTTGGATACAATGTGTCCAAGGAACATGATATGTTCAAGCCAAAACTCACACTTTGAAAATTTGGCGTATAACTTATGTTGTTTCAATATCTCTAACACCATCCATATATGTTGTCAATATCTTCTAGGCTAGATGAGTATATCAAAATGTCGTGTACAAAGATAATAATAAATCGGTCTAGTTATGATATGAAAAATCCTATTCATCAAATCCATAAACATTGCGGGAGCATTCATTGGTCCAAAAGGCATGATAAAAATTCGTAATGGTCATACCTTGATCGAAATAATGTTTTTGATATATCATATTCATCTATCTGTAACTAATGATAGCCACTCCGTAAGTCTTATTTTGAAAAACATTGATGCCTTTGATAGTTGGTCAAACAAATTGTCGATACACGACAATGGTACTTGTTCTTGATTGTTGAGCATCTTATAATTGATGCATAACTTTAATGTTCCATCTTTTTTCTTCACAAATAACATGGGTGCATCCTACGGTAACTCAATTGGTCGGATAAATATTTTATCTAATAATTTTTTTCAATTGGGTCTTCAACTCACTCATTTCTTTTGTGCCATTCTATATCGGGGCTTTGTGATTGGAGACAATCTTGGCACCACATCGATATTGAACTCTATTTCTGTTTTAAGGACAAGTCTGAAAGGTCTTCGAAACACACATTGAGAAAATTGCATACTACATCGACATATTCTAGCTCTTGAGATTGTATTTCTCTTGTCATCACACTTGTCAAAAATCCATGACAATCCTTCTTTATCATCTTGTGGGCCTTCATTGTTGAAATGATCTCTTTGTCACTGAATGGAACTCCTCGAATAATCAATTGGAGGCCTTCCTTGTGTGTATGATGATTTTCTTCTCAGGACATTGAAAATTGAATCATGGGTGGATAGCAATCCATACCCAAATTACATCATAGTCTACCATCAATAGCAATACCAAGACTTCAAAGTTGACATCTTCAATCTGCATGGGTATACTAGGAATGTATCTTCTAGATGATACATCTCTTATTGGCATTAGAATTTCTAAAAGTCACTCAAATCTTTGCATCTTTTCATTTAATATTTTTTCAAAGTCATGGGAAACAAAAGAGTGTGTGCGGCACCCGAATCAAACAATACATTAGCATGGTGGCCATTTATTAGAACTGAACCCTCTATCACTTCATTAGAGCGACGAGCTTTGTCAGCCCTCGTGGTATAAACTCTTCCCGTCACCTTTTATGGAGCCTTGTGCATCTTTCCTTTATCACGATAGACATCATGCTTCTTTGGACAATCTTTGATATAATGCCCTTGCTTTTCACATTGGAGGCACACTCAACTTTTCATTCGACATTCTCCTACATGATGTCTTCTACAATTTCAGTACATGCTGTTGCCACTTCGCTTCTTGATTTCATCTTTTTAGAGGAATGAATAATTTCTTTACTTATTTTCTTTTTGTCTTATTCTTTTGGCCTTTGTGGTTCTTTTCCCTTTATATCCCTTCTCTAATTTTCATAGGCTCCATCAATGGCCTCCTCTACAGTTACAAAATCCCCACATAACACCTCCATTTTCAAACCGAGATTCAACCCTTCTATAAACTTGTTGGTCATAGCTCTCTTCGTCTTCTCGAGCAGACTATACTTCTCAAGACGAAGGAATTGGTTAATGTACTCCTCAAACATCATACTTGCTTGTTCGAACTTCAAAAATTCAATTTTCTTCTTTTCCTTGACATATCGGGGAAAATAGCGCTCTTCATAAACTTTTCAAATGAATTACCACTGGACCTTCACTCCATGGCCTTAGCCAACATAGATATTGCATCCTTGAAGTAGCCTTCTTCATGATGACTTGACCTTTGTCATTTAAGTCTCCTATGGTTTGACCCTTCATGGCTGCTTTCCTAATTCCTTTCATAGTGTCTCGTCTTTCTAAAACACCACATAATCATACATTATTTGGTTAGTCTTTACATAATAATAAGATTATTATTAAATGTATTCTTAACTTGATGGTTGCTCATGACGCCTTGTACATGGACTTTGAATTTCTTATATATTTATATTTTTGACCTTGAGAATGACTTCGACTTAAACATATGTCTTATATCCTTAAGGCATTTATACCTTTGAGCCAAACTTTAAGCTATGATACCTATTTGTAATGCCCCGTAAACGTGCTTTGTCACACACACAAATAGATATCCATCATATCTCGAAGTGGTCCTCGTGACACTATGCGACAATAAACCTTGACTTGACTATTGGCAAATATAGTCAACACATAGAAGAATAAAAATTTGACAGAAGACATAGATCAATATGAGACAAAAATCAGCGGAAGACTAATAAAATCATGGCACATATAAATCGGCAGAAGACATCAACCTTGATTAATAGAAACCATGATCCAAAACTTGAAATTAAATATAAACATACCTTGTCCATAAAGGTAATTAACATCAAATAGAGATATATCACTTTCCCAAAAGTGATAAATAGTCTTTTACAACATGATCAAAAGACAAGACAATATAACTTGACTATAAGACTAAGTCCTTTACTTATCCATGTGAAACATCCATCACGAGCAACGCCATCTAAGTATAATCATTCCTTCTCACATGTACGAACCAGAAGCGACGACATTCATCCTGTCATGGTATGTAAATTTTGAAGAATGAGTGAATCATATCACCCATATATGTCATGACCTACATGTCATGCATATAATCATCATAATAAACATGGAGCATATAATAGGATTTTCACCCAAGCATTATGATCAACATATGATTACTTATCTTTTCTTTACTTTAGCTTCTTATAACTTTATGCTCATTGATTTAACTTTAAGTGTATATTTCATCTTGCTTACTTTTTATTTTGCTTATGCGTTATCAATATAATGCATCTTAATTTTACCTGACATCATTTATATAATGCACCATATACTTCGCATTTTCAATATAATTCTCATTTAGAGATGAATATCTTATTTAGCATTGACTTTTAATGCATATGGACCTTTTGGCTTAACTTCATTATTCATGTGATTTTCGTCTTCTTTAATCTTCTTATCATATGACATCTTAGAAGTTAATCATTTAACTTATCATTAGTCGTTCATGTGTCACATGTCCTTTTTATTATCTTATCTTGATTAAGCGTCATCGCACACATCCTTCTTTAAGTTGACCAGACAAAGGATACACCTTGTACCCTTCATATTGGTACTCTTAGGGCATGGGAAGAACATGCTCCGATTAAAGTTTGGGACTTAACTTCCCAGAAGTACACACACTATCTTCGGTGCCAGACTTTACTTTCCCATCTTCTTTATGTGTGCTTAGACTTGCCTTAATTTATTTTTTAATTATAATACATCAAATATCATTACATGCATCACATTATTCATCTTTTACCTAATTACGGTTGAACATGCAAATCATGTCTCAATTATCGTCATACATCACATAAATCAAAAAGAATAATTGATTGAAAAACTACATGATTAATCATAAATAAACTATAAAAGATAAGCATAATGATAACTTGAACTTGTAACTTAAAGCATTTGAACAATTTAGGACTATATCATCTAATTAATCGGGCTTTAGGCTGGTCAGACCTGCACCTAATGTGTCGGACCTTCTTGTATGGTCGGTTGATTGAGCTTCGCTTTTGGTCCCTTCCGACCTAGAGTTGGTTGATCGATGCTTCTCACATAGAGGAAGTTGATCCATTGATCGACCGACTTTGATGAAAATGATAGCTAATCTCCAAGTCAATCGACTGACCATCTAGTCGGTTTGACTGACTATGTCGAACAAAGTAGAATTCAAACTGATCTAGGATTTTTCTCCTAAATACTTCATGTTCATTTTCACTAGTTCTAACATATTTTCTTTAGATTTTGTAGCATACCATTATGAAGAAATCAAACATGACGTAACATAGCTTCAAACAAACAATCAAATTTATATGATTCAATAACTCTAAGCATGAACCCTCAACATGCAATTCTATTTGTTCTTCTTCCATTGTTACAGTTGAACTCACTTTCAGCTTAACATATGATTTGGGAAAATAGATCCCCTTTACATGCCTCTTCTTTGCTTTGCCATAATCAAATCCTTCTCCTTCAACTTTTCTCATCTTCTAATCTTTTTTTTCTTCTCCTAACACTCTCTTCCTTCACTTTATTTTAGTTGCCCTCATCCTCTTCCTTCTTCTTCTGTTTTGAATTCAAACAAGGGGGGTAATCTTTCTGATTTCTTTGCTTTTGGTGATAACAATCAAGGCGAGTTGAAGCCAGATGAGAGAAAAAATGAAAATCAAGAGACCTTTTATAAAATGGGAATGAGTGGGTTTTGGATCAAATGAGGTGGCATTTAAGCGGGTAAGTGGTGGGGCCCTCCTTCCATGTTGTTAGTAGGTTATTACACGTTTCTTTAGAGAAGATGTGCAATCTCATATGCCGAATTATTATACGAATGTATTGGTGGCAACTTGTTAGTTTTATACATATTACAATATAATATGACTTTGTTGTTTGCTTCACTCTTAAGAACGAGTTATTGCATCTTGACGATGTCAGTATCTTTTATAGCCTAAGTTATTACCGACCATTCTCTAACTTGTACATAATTTATAGCACGTGCATACTACATATGCTTTTAAATAATGCTCGACATACCTACTAATTAATGGATGAAAAATGCCATAGTTTTAAGTAAGATTAGGCATTAAATAGGGATCTTAACTATAGGCTATTAAATTAATCTCAACTCGTCATAAATAATATTAGAATTTATATACAAATATTCAACATATTACAACAAATATATATATATATATATATATATATATATATATATGTATATCATATATTTTTTCATCAAATATAATATTAATGTTGTATCTTTTTAATATAATAAATACGATATTAAAAAGGTATGCAATTTTTTAGCGTATGTAGGTGTATTAAAATTAGGAGTGGGCAGGAGATGGGAAATCTGACTGTCCTCACCTGGACCGATCCAATTTTTCAGGCTTTTTTCTCGAATTAATCAGTATATGGATCGAGACAGTGTCATGAAAAATTTGGTATAGTTTGGGTCAAAACTGGATTATTATATTAAATACACGATTGATCCGATCCTATATTCTAGTACAATAAAACAGTAATATTAATATCATATATTTAATTATTATTACTTTGTGATAGGTATATATTAAATTATTTGATTATAATAATATTAACTTATGATATTTGGTAATATAATTGTATGCCTATGAAGTTTGTACATATAAATTAATTATATGTTATAAATATGATGATAATATATTTTATGTCTAAAAATTTTAGAAATAATCTAGCAGAATGTCCTAATCTAATTTTCAATTCAAATCGAGATATTTCGGTTCCGATCCCGATTGTACTCAGACCCGGAATGAGACTTGAGTTCTTCTTTTTGAATAAAAATTGGGCTAGACTGGGATGACCTCATTCCTGACCCATACCCGACTATGCTCACCCTTAATTAAAATACATCTAGAAAATAATCTTTATAACTTAAATGTTAATTAAAATAAAACTTCGTTAGTTTTCCTCTTGCACTATATATATAATACATATTACATTACATTATATTATATTATATTATATATTTATATATATTTTAAATTGAGGTATAGGTGTAATGTCCCTAGAAGCACACCCCACCACGTGGCAGAATTCTCTTCTCGAGATGCTACGATGTCTATGCTATGCTTTGACTTTATAGTTGACTATTTGATCAATCAACAAAATACAAAAGAAAATAAAACTAAAAACTCTTTTTAAAATATAAAGGTATAGAAGTCTTACATTAAATGATAATGTCTCCAACATATTTAACTATTAAAACTCAACAAAACTAAGACTAAGAGACATCAAGACTAAGGATCATTAACTCAATGCAAACAACATCCATCATGAGCATCATTCGTCGCATGCACCATCAACTAACATCTTATGCAGATCTATTAGCTCTAGGATCCAATATATGGGAGACATTCTCACGCGAACTATAAAGCCCAATATATGAAACAAAAGATATAACTTTTCATGACACTTAAAGCAAGAAGAATAAGCTAGGACAATATCATAAAAGATAGTCAAATATCATTAATCCTCCATCATCAATCATTCATCATCTATGCAATACTTTACTTCCTCTCCATACAATGCATTGGTTGCTTTCAATTGTATGATCAATGCAATATTTAGTCCAAGTGGATTATCTAGCTTGTTATAGTTGATTTATCTCATTAGTGACTTTGAGAGTTGCTTTAGGATGACTTTGAAGGGCTCATGAGCCTTTAGAGGTTTGCCAATAAAGGTTGGTGGTGGTGCAGAAATCATGACGAGGCCCACAAGGGGAAGGATGCTCGAGAATTCTTTTCGTTGCAAGATAGAGAGAAGGCCATACAATTATAACAACTGTTTTATCATCCCCAACATTGATAACATTATCGCTTCCAAAATTTACAATGCATATTATAATTTATTTAGTGAATATAGTTGACCATTATCTTGTTCACATATTAGTCCTTAACATCTAGAGAAATTTATCATCACCTAGGGTTTAAATAAAATAAAATAAACATGCAACATCTACAAGCCGATATGGACAATATCGACTATGAATAAGGGTCGTGTTGGTTACTATTTCTTTTATTGGAAACAAGGCCAAGTCGGGTTGTTAACATGGGTAGTGTCAAGGTATGACATGGGTCATGTTATATGCATTAGTAACATCATTAACTTCATCTCACGCAAAATGCGTTGAGGGTCGTGCCCGATCTCTCACATGGAGAATGTCTTAATATGTGATCAATTCTTTAGTTAAATTAATCCAACATGGTTCAACGCATTAAGGCAACATGGACCGTGTTGGTTTCAACCTGGGTCGCATTCCATGATTCGTCATGATTAGGGTTTCTTTTCGGCCAACGCGGTCCATGTCTAAGATAGACGAGTGTCTTATTCTATTTATCTTTTAGTTGCTTTAATTAATTGATCTGAGGCATGCACTAGGGTTTGCGCCGCCGATGGACGTCGTCCGCGTCTGATCTTCCAAGGTCGTATTCTGCAGGAGCGTGGTGTTAAAATTTCATCCCTAAGACGCGGGTCATATCCGAGGGGAACACAATCTGCCAAGATTTCATTAATTCTTCAGTGAATTAAACTCTAGTTTTCGATACAAGAAACATTTTACAATTTTGGCTGAACAATATAATCATTTGGGTCACCAAACATGGATTAAAAGTCATATTTTTCAATCATAAACTATTCACATCTATAGTAAAGGCCTATCATGCAGTTATCTAGCATGAGAGATATATGTAGAGGGATCCGCCTATGTACATATCTATTTTCGTTGGGTTTTGTCATCCTTTCTTCGCTCTTTAATAATCTTTGTCCTTGTTCCCTCGATCTTTGGCACTCTATTCTCGATCTCTTTATGTTCTCCTAATGAGGTTTTGGCATAAATTTAGGTGAGAGAGAAGAACCATGAGAGGGGAAAAATTCCATACCTCTGCACATAGAGAGAGAGAGAGAGAGAGAGAGAGAGAGAGAGAGAGAGTTCTACGATGTCTAGGGCTTTGATAGAAAAAAATAATGAATTATGAGGGCTTACCCCACCCTAAGGATCTATTTATAGAGGTTTTCGAGGATTTATCAAAGTCTAAATCGATTTAAAATTCTATTATTTAAATTTACTAAGGAATAAAGATTAATAAATATTATTATTTATTTTAAAATTGGACTCCTCCACTTGATAACCCTAACATGGGCCATGTTCGGATTCGACACGGTTCATGTTGGACTGTGGTGTTACATTATAAATCTCTTAAAAAAATAATTCATCCTCAAATTCAAGATGAGGAGGTGGGGAGTAGAAGTTTACGAAAGTGTGTCGAGAATTCCTTGCACATCTCTAGCATCTCTGACTCTAGTTCCCAGGTGGCCTCATTGTCTTGGTGCCAACTTCATATGCTACTTTGACTAGTAACATTTTCTTGTTGCCTTGGCGTGTCTTACCGGGTAGTCCTCATAGGTGAACTCCTCTTTCAGATTTGGCTCTTCAAGTCGGATGATGTTGGTGTCATCATGCTGATACTTCATGAATGTGAATACATGAAAGTTATTGTGCACACACCAATAGGAAGGGCATAGTGCCAGTCTACATGCTCCCTTTGCCAGTCAGCTTTAGCACCTTGAATGAGCCAACATATTGAGGGATAAATTTTCTCTCTTGCTAAACCTCATGATGCTTTTGGTTGGTGAGATCTTTAGCATCACTCTGTCTCCAATCTTGAAGATTTGTTCATGACATCCTTTGTGTGCATATGTTTTCTAACTACTTTATGCGTCCTTCATTCTTCTTCTGATCAGGTCAACCTTATGTGTATATTATTACACCACCTCAAAGCCAAACAAGTTTCACTCGCCTACCTCCAAAATGTTATAACTTAGTCTTGTCCCAAAAAGAATTTTGGAAGTTCCTCCAAAATGTTACTTTGATGTGTGGTCTCTATTTGACACTATAGAGATCGAAATCATATGAAGTTTGAAGATCTCCCAAACGTATAGATCCATCAGACTTTTCATTGATTGCTTCCATTTTATTAGGATGAAGTGTGCATACTTCGTTAGCATGTCCACCACTATCCAAATTGCATCATGAGCCTTCTTGGTCTTGGGTAGGCTAGTAAAAAAATGTATTGTATATGCTCCCACTTTCATCCCAAGATGCTCAAGGGTTTAAACATTCCATATGACCTCTGATGTTCAATCTTTACTTGCTGACATACAATGTAATGAGATACATGCTTAGCAATTTCCTTCTTCATATTGTTCCACCAGAAGGTCCTTTATACGTTTTTGTACAATTTTATACTTCCCAAATGAATAACAAATTATGACTTGTGACATTCGTCCAATACCTCTCTTCTAAGTGCAACATTATTCGGAACACATAATCGGCCTCGATATCTTATTTCCGCATCCACAGACATTATAAAATCCTTTGCTTCGTGGATGCATCTATTGACCATGTGACTATAATATGCATCCTCTATCTAGGCATTTATGATCCTATTCACCAAATCCACTTGAATCTGGTGAACTATCAAAATTGCTCCATTCCTGCTGGGTCTCAGGTTCAACTGAATGATGTCCTTCATTTGACCCCACTTGTGTACTCTTAAGCAAGCAAATGTTCCTTCCCACTTAAGGCATCATCAATTGAGTTGGACTTTCATGAGTGGTATCCAATGGTGAACTTGTAATCATTTAACAACTCGATCCACCTACGTTATCTTATATTGAGATCCTTTTGCGAGAAGATATATTTTAGGCTTGGGTTATTATCATTTCCCCCCCTCGAACTATTGTGAAATTACATATCTATTCCTAAACTATAAAACCAGACAAAAGTAGGTGTGAACTTTTTTTTATCAAACGTTTCATCCAACAACCTAGTTTTCTATTTTCTTAAATCATTTTAATTTATTAAATGAATATTTTACCCCCTTTGAATAAAATAAATCTTTTCTCTCCTTTCTCTCTCTCTCTCTCTCATCCTCTGTTTCACGGTCATCGTCGTCGTGCGGAAAAACCAGGTTGCTGGCGAGGTCTTGTGGTTCAATCCGAAAAACCAGGTTGCTGGCGAGGTCACCGTCGCGTGCAGGGGTGAGGTGCGTGGGCCGCAAGAGAGAGGGTGAGAGAGAGAAAGAGAGGAGATATGAGAGATGAGATAAGAGAGAAGAGTGAGAGAGATAGAGGAGAGAGGAGAGAAGATTTGTTTTATTCAAAGGGGTAAAATAGTTACTTAATAAATCAAAACAACTTAAAAAATAGAAAACCAGGTTGTTGGATGAAATTGTTAATCGGAAAAAAATAGACCTACTTCTGCCCGATTTTATAATTTATTGGTAGATCTAAATTTCACGATAGTTCGAGGGGGAAAAATGGAAATAACCCTTTAGGCTTTTATGATGTGTGATACCTCAAATTGTTCGCCATATAGGTAGTGTCTCCAAATCTTTAAATTGAATACTACCACTATCAACTCTAGATCATGTGTGGGGTAGTTCACTTCGTGTTTCTTTAGTTGACTCGATGCGTAAGTCATGACCTTGCCATGCTGCATGAGTACATATTAGAGACCTATGCCACATGCATGAGTGTACACCACATACCCACCATTTGCAAAAAGAATGGTGAGTATTAATGCAATCGTCAACCAAGTCTTCAGCTCTTGAAAATTCTGTTCACACTTCTAGGACCATACAAATTTTGTTGCTTTCCGTGTCAGGTTTATCAAAGACAATATGATTTCTAAGAAATATTTGATAAATCGCCTAGTGTAGTATCCTGCAAGTCTCAAGAAGCTACAAATCTCTTCAACATTCTTTGGTGGTGTCCAGTTGGATACTCCTTCCACCTTAGTAGGGTCCACCATGATCCCTTGCTTTGACATGACATGCCCAAGGAACATGATCTTGTCTAGCCAGAACTGACACTTGGATAACTTTGTGTATAGTTGATGTTGCCGCAAAGTATCCAACATGATTCTGACATGTTCACGATCATGTCCTATAAATGGTGCAACGCTAGAGTTTGCACCGACGGAAGCGGGCCATGTCTGTGAATGACGTAGTCGGTGTTTGCTCATCTAGGGTCATATTTTACAGACGGCGCAACATTAAGGTTTCATCGGGCGCGTGCCTTGTCCAAGGGGGATGCTTTCCGTGTCCTACTTTTGGTGAATTAAACTCTAGTTTTCGATATAGGAAATGTTATACAATTATGGCCCAATAACATAATTTTCTAGGGGACCAAACAAGGATTAGGAGCCATAATTTTCAATCATAAACTATTCACATCTATAGTAAAGCCAAGCATGCAATTATTTAACATGAGAGGTATATCTAGAGCGATCTGCCAATGTACATACATGTTTTCATTTAATGTTCTTGTTCGTTCTTCACACACTAATAATTCTCGTTCTTGTTTTCTTGATCTTCGCATTGTCCTCGATCTCCTCCACGTTATGCTAATGGGGGTTTTGGTATGAATATAAAAGAGAGGGGGTGAGAGAGAAAAACCATGAGAGGAGAGAAATCTTTACTTCTGCACATGAGAAGAGAAGAAAGAAAGGGAGAGGATTCTGTCACAGCTAGGATGAGGGAGAGAATAATGAATTATGAGGGCTCTCCCATCCTAAAGATCTATTTATTAGAGTTTTCTAGGATTTCAAAGTCTAAACTTAAAATTCTATTTATTTAAAGTTACCCCGAAGTCAAAATTAATAAAATATTATTATTTATTTTAAAATCGAACTCTTTCACTTGGTAGTCTCAACACAAATCGTGTTTCGATTCGACACAATATGTGTTGGATTGTGGTGTTATAATAGGCCTATTGAAATAAAATTAAGTTATAATAAAGCAACATTATATTGTTGAAAGCCCTCTTTCATTTTTGCGTTTAACAACTGAAAAAATCTCGTTTTTCTTAAATTGATAAAAGAACACATACAATTTTGAGAAAAAAATCCCTGAAAAGGAAGAGTCCATCAACATATCACCAAATTAAGAAATAGTTAATATTACAATTACTGGTGCACAATAAAACAAGTACACAGTTGATGGCTGAAAAACATGTCTTCACGTTTCTCATTCTCAAGATAATTAATCTCATGCGACCGCGCACGTAAATATATATATATATATATATATATATATATAT
>LTAE01006778.1:0-11288 GCA_001647135.1 Pontederia paniculata
AGAGAGGTGTGGTCTTACCTCTAGAGCGGAGAAAAAACTAGTATTGTAAAAGGGTTCTTCTCCCTATTCGGAAAGAAGAAGTTGATAGTGAAACTCAGAAGTTCTCAAGGCGTGAGAAGTCGGAGCGGGGACGTAGGCCAAGGAGTTGGGCCGAACCTCGTCAACAAATCTTCTTCTTGTGTTTGCATCTCTTTTCTCTTGCATTTATTTTTAATTTGCTAAGTGATAATTTATCTTGTGTTAATTGTCACAAAAACGTTTTTACACCAATTCACCCCCCCCCCCTCTGGGTGCCAAGTGATCCAACAGCAGCAACAAGTGTCCCAATCAAAACAACTCATAGACATTATTGAGAGAATTGACATGTTGACACAATGAACGATCATAGAAACTTTTACTGTTCCATGTCTCAATTTAAACTTCCCCATGTGTTTGGTTACCTTGCTAAGTATAAAGGACATTTTGTGTGAGGCTGTGTTTCTTATCAAATGAGGTGGAAATGTTGGTTTACCACCTAAATGGGAAAACCTTGATAACAGAAAGAGAAAATGAAGGGCATTGAAGATCTTTGATCAACACTTTGAACTCTTATTTACTCATTCCTGAGTATATGACCAAAAAGTACCAGAAAATGAACCGCAACAGCAACATGAACTGTTAGAAACATAAGATGATACATTAAACATGCCCACCATGACTTAACAGCCTTCAGAGGAAACTACATATATATCACACATTGTAATTACTGAAGTTCGACAATGTGTAGAGGTAAAAGCAGTTGATTTAAAATTTTGCAGAAATAAATTGCAGATGTTCCTCAAGGATGCTTGCAATTTCACAGGTCACAATACCTTGCTGAGGTTAGCAATCATGTGAAACTATTTTCTTGTGGTTGTTTTTTAAGTTATTTTCTTATGGTTGATAAGTTACATGTGGTCTCCAAGATTTAAAATCATCTGGCCATACTTTTCCTCCATGTGGGAATTGCTCTCTAATACATTATATGTATTCCATTATTAGTCCATTAATAATACAGCAGTGTCATTCAGTTTATCCTCTCAGTGCATTTTCTGAAGTGCTACTTATGTGCTCCTTGATATGTCTAGATCTTGTATCTAAAATGACATCCAGCAGTGGCCTACAAGTATTCGAAGAAGTTCTTTTCAATGTACAAAATAGGAGATATCATCTAGTCTTACTCTTAGTTATTAGACCATTCTTCCTGATAAAATTTTGCTTTACAAGTTTTGGTTCTTTGGCCTAGTCACAAGATTTGGTTCTTTGGCCTGGTCTTTTCTTTGAAACTACCCTCATTGACGAGGCATCCGTCCCTTTTGGATTTCTTGGATGAAGTGGTGTATTTGCATTGCCTCTTTCTTTGTGTTGATTAATGGTGGTCTAACGATTGGATGGGTTCAGCCTCAACGCAGTGTTCACCATGGATGCCCATTAGCATCTATGTTTTTCCGCCCTGGCAATCTAGATGCACATTCTCGGACTGTGATGCTGGCATCATTTTAGGCTTCTCCTTGAACATGGTCCAAGGTACTCTAATCCCTTTATTACAATATGCTGATGATGCTCTATTCGTTATCGAAGGATCATTTACTACGAGAGGAGATTTCTATGATCATAGATATTTTTGACGACTTCTCCGAGCTTAATATAATCATTCGAAATCCACATTAATCCCTTTCATTTTTTGGGAAGACCCATGGTCCCCTGGACAGTCTCTCTATATTCTTCCTGAGACTTTATGCTATAGCTGTAGATAGACAGGCTGTAGTTGCTAAATATTGGTCAAGTGATCTGCTGCCCAATGGTGTTTGAGTACCACAAACAAATTCTCGGCTCCACTTTCAGATTAAC
Organism: Pontederia paniculata; assembly: GCA_001647135.1. Taxonomy (NCBI): domain Eukaryota; kingdom Viridiplantae; phylum Streptophyta; class Magnoliopsida; order Commelinales; family Pontederiaceae; genus Pontederia; species Pontederia paniculata. The sequence continues at coordinate 1,870 of LTAE01006778.1, forward strand.
CGGTTTGAGGACTTTCTTCTTTTATTGGAGCGAAGGCAACTGTCTTGATGGATCTCAAAATGTTTCCTGGAAATGGGTGCCTGGACAACTCTCAGCATGTGGGGTGTTGCGAACAATCAGACGAAAGATGCAGAATTGTGCTTGGATTGCAGGGTCATTTGGCAGCTCAAGTTTCAACTGAAAGTTAAGATTTCAGCATGGCTACTGGAGAAGACATAAATTACCTATAAATGCTAAAGATTGAGATTTGAAAACCAGAGGAAAGTAAAGCTTGCATTTTTTGTGATAATCCTGAAGAAGATATAGACCATTTATTTTTTGACTGCTCATTCGCGAGAAGGGTATGGCAGGAGTCGAACTGCAGATGGATCGATGACCAGCCAGCAAGGGATTTTTGGCGCTCGTCCAGGATGGGAGGACAAAGAGGGTTTGGACTTTCGTAAGCTGTCGAAGTATAAGCATATCCTGCACTACTAAGACTGTTGTAGCTCTTTCATATAAGACTTCCAGACACTACTTAAATATGCATCTCTAATATATATGAAATACTAAATTGAGAGCTAAATATACACAGCAACTACAAGGTCAGTGATTGTAAACATTACAGACAATTCTATAATTGAGAGCGACAATTTGGGAGGTAAGCTTCATCTAATGGACGCAGAAGCAAAAAGAAGCGCGAAATGGATGCAAAATATCTACTTACTTCGAGCAGCGCTCTGATGGCCAGCTTCACAGTCTCTGGCTCTCGACGTGGGTGTCCGGGCTCACCATCTTGTGCACGGATCTGGCGGGAGAATTGGGAGTGGATCTTTAAGAAAGATGGAACTCTAAGAAGTTAGGAACAGGGGTGATTGAAGAGGTGTGCCGAGAGTCTTTGAGCTTGGGAGCGGCCTTCTTCTCGACGCCGAGGACGATGGTGTCGGTGCCGCGCACGCCGACGGCGGCGTTGCCCTTGCGAACGGCCTCGAGGGCGTACTCGACCTGGTAAAGGTGGCCGTCCGGGGAGAAGACGGTGATCGAGCGGTCGTAGCGGGCCATCGTCCGCGTTTGGCTTGTCTCGATCGTGTGTGATCTACGTGTTTGTTAATTTGTTCTTGTATATTTTTTTCTGATTTATTATCGAAGCATTTTCTATCAAATTCTCAATCCATTTAAATAATAATAATTTAACTTTTTTTTATCAAAGCACATATTTATCGTATCAAAGTTGTGCCCTACAAAATTAAGTTCCCTTGACACGTCTAGTTAAAGTGTATCTTGAATTAAAACATAAGAAAATTAGTAACCCGAATTTAAATCTTTGAGTCATCATAATTTGATAAGAAAATATCATTCGGTATTTTATATCAACTCCAAATTAATCAGTTCTGAACATCTGAGATCCAAATGAGTACCTAAAAAAAATGTGCCCTACAAAATTTTTTTTTTCCTTTTCTATTATTTTCATATTTTTTCACCAATATTGAGAAACCAAATATCAGAAAAACAAGTCACAGCTTCAATCCTGTGAAATATGGACATGAAACGAATCTGATGAAGACAATATTGGAGACTGACTCAATATGAACACAAGCCAACACTTTTGTTCTATATGTTGCACATATAGGACTCGTCCAGAATGCCGCCCTTTCTAAATATCACTAATTTATGCATCTTCTACTAGACGATCAGAAACCTTGATGCTCTTTTGGAAGAACCTTAGGAAATTTCCATTGAACATAGCAGCCATCTGGAACAATCAAAATAGTGTAAATGCAGTGCCAAGACAATATCGCCTACATAAGAGCAGAAAATAAATGAAAGTTATCATTAGATAAGATGTTCAACCACATTGGAAATAATGTTCTCAAAATGATAAAATTTTGTTCGCTCGCATCAGATCATATAAATTCATGCATGAAAGAACTAAAGATAGCAGGCTTTGTGAAACTGTGCAAGGTACAAGTCGTATGTTTCCACAATGCCCTCAGATTGTTATCCGCACACACCAAAATCAGCTCGGTCAACTAGATATCCATTGGTGCTGCTTCGGAACTCTTGTCCTCGTCTTGAACTGGAGCCTGATCATCTGGAGCCTGATCCGGCGCAGCCTCCTCCCTGATCTCCATCAAATCAATGAGTTCTTGTATGGTATTCTGATCAAGAATATGAAAAGGCTCTTCTATCCCAAGAACAGCAACAGTACAGATGGAACTTGTCAATTTTTCTCCCTGTAGCGTTTCCTTGATGGCAAAAAGGGCATCTTTAATCAGCTCATCGCGAGAGTAATCATTGTATCCCTCAAATCTCCGCTCCAAGTATGTTTTTGCAGCCTGTGATCTGGATCCAATTGCAAAAGCTTGGTATTCAAAATAATTTCCACTTGGGCAATTGTAATAGAGGTGAGCTCCAGTTTCATCTAATCCAGCAACCAGAAGGCCCACTCCATAGGGTCTTTTCCAAGACCGTTGTGTGCACACCTGCATTTGACAGTGATAAGGTAGTGATGCAACAGGCAATTATTCAAGTGACTACAATCAATGTAGCTTGAATCTGTGAAAGATATTTAAGATCATACAGACAGCTAAACGAACAAAATAATATATTACAGTAAGATGGTGAACCAGAAAATCCAGATAATGGGTAGAAAGTCAAACATCCAGGCATTTCATGTTAGTCAGCATCTAATGAATGTCATGGACTTTTTTATAGGGTGATGAATGTCATGGACTTAAGTACAAAGTTCAACATCCTTCGACAAGAAAAGAAGCAAGAGTAACAAAAAATAACAAAGGTGTTTGAAGGAACAAAGGAAATTATTCATGGTTTACTCATCTCTTACAAAATGTGTGTAGGAGAAACACATTTTTTTATTAGTCAACCAAGCAAGCAAGTTAGAGTTCATTATCCACCATAATGAACCAAGCAAGCAAGCAAGTTAGAGAAACACATTTTTTTATTACTCATCTAAAGGTTTTATTAGTCAACCAAGCAAGTTAGAGAAACACATTTTTTTTTATTTAGGGATAAATGATGATTGCCAAGTGTTGCAATCATCCATATTTATTGAGCAGAATAAGATTACAATTGGAAATATGTTAAGGTGCTAACAACGGTAAGGTCCCCTGGTTAATCTCCATATTGATCAAAATCCTTGCTTTAAATCAACAGTACACTTTACACCGAACACCTTGATAACATCACAAGTTTTTTCTAGAAGAGTCAGGTTCTGGCTATGATGATGAAATGACGAAAACTCATCATTATTTTTTAATAAATCCATCTTGAGTAAGGATTCCCAAATACAGACTACAAGTCCTAAAAATGTATCACTAGATTGTGATCCACTTTTCAGTAAAAGTTGATGATCAAGAAATATGCTACTGTACCCTCACAAAAACCAACGAAATATGCTAGACTCCACAGCAGCAGTATAGTTTAACCCTTTATGACTATATCTTATAATATGATTGTTCAAAGCACTCGCAACAAAAATAAATGGCAACAGCAGGGTTTGGCATACTTTTGTATTTCGGGACTGCTTGATATTCTAACGTCAGTGTAAAGATAAAGCTTTTCTACAGTATTTTCTCTAGGCTGCATTCCAAGGCCATCAATCAGCGGTGCAAGATAGAATGTGATTAGTGTGGCTGTACTAATTTTTGAGAAAAGAAAAGGATTGCCGTCCGACTACATTGGCGAAATAAGAATATGCAAGTGGAACCAAAAAGGAATTTGATTGAATTTGATAAAAAACAAGATCATAACTTAATATACAGAGAAACATTAAATAACACAAAGGGGGATCTACAAAGCATAAATGTTAATGACCACTTAGGGGAAAGGAATTTTAAAAAATCTAACTGCTGAAGAGAACACATTCCTTAATTGGAATGAATCATTATCTTAGGCACAGAGATATTTATCAACGCTCAGGAGTCAGGACCATTCAACTGCTATTCGCAGTGTATTAGTAGTTAGAGGAAAACAGTTGTGCTTTATAAGTTGATTTGTGTCCTCTAATGAACAGGATTGTTCAGAGAATAATTATCTGACCTCGCATACTAATGGAATTAACCAAAAGCGATGCAATGATAGTCACAGCTCATAAGACTAGTCTTTTCCTCTATCAGCAGATGTTACCAAATAAGATAGGTTACCAGAACTAAGGATGCCAGGAAATATCAATGACATGATTAAGATCATGGCCACTTTGACACATACAACATTAACATGACCCATATCTAACATCCTCCTTAGACAGACGAAAAATGATTGGACTGACGAACAAAGACAGGAGGGGAAACATATGAAGCTGCAATTGCAAGGTTGCAGAAAAATAATAATGGACAATAGAGTAAGAATATTCTTCAAATGAGATCTCAGTACGCTGTTAGAAGAACTGTTAGATATGCTATAATTTAAATCTATGCCCAGAATATCATTCTAACAAATTCTGAAGCCAAAATCATTAAGATGACGATAATAGCTTGTAGAAGCATAGAAAAATTCAAAATAAATCATGTAACATGATCACATGGCTCCTGAATATGATTTCAAGAAAGATCAAATGGGTCAAGTTCTGTTTTGCAGCTTCTAGAACCAATGCTTCACCAAATATCAAATGGACAGAAAGAGACTAGCTAATGAGTGTGCCTCAAATTTGCAATGCTTAAACAGACAAAGAACAAACAATGTATGGGATCTGATCCATGTTAGAATGTGGAGGACATGGTAGTAAATCTAAAGGTCATATGTAATTTATGCAGGATATGAAATGCAAGATATAAAATCAGAAGCCTATCAACTCATTTTATTAAGGATATCCACCATATGCAACACAAACAAGGGGCCTAAATCGCATACTCCAACAGAAACATCAAAATCATGGTTATGCAATTAACAACAGAGATGCATTCTTCAAAAAAAAAAAAAAAACAACCGAGATGCAGTCCCATTATCAAGAACATCCGACTAGAGGACATGGAAACATAACTTTGAGCTTCCAGATACTTTTCCTAAACAAGTTAAGGACACAAAAGAGATCGATCAACTCATGCACAGCATAATGCAAAGCCCCAAATAAGTATAATTTTAAGTCTATACTGTGGCATAATTGTATACCCTGTACTTAGCAATCAAACATTGAAAGCTTAAAAAACAATAAAAATGAATATTGTATAAGTTCACAATCCATCGTCTTGATCAAATTCGCTCTTTTCTTCTTCCTTTCAATGCGTTTATCACCTAATAATGACTAACCAAGTTCACTATACGATTAGACAATAAAAGATCAAAAACATAATTAAACTCAGAAACAGATCTCGAGATCAATATAAAGGGAGAAGTGAAAGCACTGGAGTGATGGAATCGACTGGAGATTAAAAGTAACCTGGGCCTTATCGGCAAGCTGAACAACGAGACGGGAAACAGGGAGGGGTGATTCGTAGACGAAGGAGTGGTTGATGCACTCGTTGCGGAGGTAGCGAGACAGGACGCGACCGTCGGCGGTGAGGCCCGCGATGGCGACGCCGATGTGGTCGTCGACCTTGAAAACCTTACGCTGGTAGGAGGAGAGGTCGGAGGCAGCCTTGTTGACGGCGGCGAGCACCGCGTGGGAGCGGGAACGGAGTCCGATCGCCGCCGAACCCTGCTTCACGGCCTCCATCGCGTACTCCACCTGGAAGAGCCGCCCCGCGGGGCTCCATGTCGTCACGTCCGTGTCGTACTGGTTGCGAAACATCTCTACTGCTCTCTTCTCCCCTTTCGCCTTCGCTGCTGCTGCTGCCGCCGCTTCTTCTTCCTCTTCCTTTGCTCCTGTTCTCGTGCCCTACGCCTCCTCCGTTTTGGCAAGACGAGAGGTCGGACTTTTGGATGCCAATCCAAGTACAACCCGAATCCTACGAGAACCCGACCCGTTACATACACCTTATTGGGCTTCAGTGGTCTCTTGTTGGATTTTGGGGTGCAACCAAATCTTTTTTTTTATTTTTTGAGGAGAATATTTTTTATTTTACATTTTCTTAAAATTAAATATTTGCAACTATTTCATTTTAAAACAATCGATTATACTAAGATTTATTTAGCTTAGCTTATAAGTAAACTAAAATTACTTATAATGTAAATTTAAAATTCTTTTTATATTTGATAAATAAAAAAATATACTTATAAATTGTTAGACAACAACTTCTAAGTTAAAAAAAATAAGCAAGATTTTTCATGCTTATTACTAAAATTGTTAGCTTATTAAATTTAATTAATTATATTACTTTATATTTATATATTTTTTTAATATTATTATCATATAACTTTAAGAGTATCTTAATCAATATTTATTTTAATAAATATTATACAACTACTTATTGATATAATCAGTTTTCTTATCTAAACATATAATTACTTATATTTTAACAAGTATTAATAATTAAAATATTTATGCTTGTCAGATATTTTATATCGCTTAAGTTAAATCTGTCTTAAATCTAAAAGAAAATAAATTTGTACACTAACACTTGTCTAAGGTTTCTAGCATGATTTTTATATATTTTAACATTAGTTTATTAGAATTCTTAATTGTTTGAAAAAAAATGATTCTTTTGTGAGGGTTATTTTCTCTTACATAATCTACCATTAGATTATAGATATAACCATTTATCTCGATCATTTATCCCAATTTGCCCATTCCGTTTAGCTTCGCCAAATTTATGTTTTTTTTTACTCTGGTAAATAGCAATCGTTGTCATTTATCGAGTTCAATTTTATAACTTTTAAACTTAAAGTGTGTGATGTAAATGTTTGATGTGTATTCAATGATGAATGTAAAAAGGTTGAAATTTCCAATACTTTAACTTCCTCATGAAGCGTTTTTTTTTATTTAGATAAACAATCTCTTCTTAATATTTCACCTTCTTTCTATTAGGCTTAGTAGCATTCGAAATATTCATTTAGTATTAAAATAATACTTTTCAGGTATTATAATTTGGAATTCAAATGTTATAACATAAAAACTAAAAGCAAATTAAGGATTGAGACTAATAATTTAGAATTCAAATGATAACATTAACATTCATAACATTATCGATTTAATTAAGTACCAATATCTGAAAGTAATAAAAAGACGTTTCTTACAATATTAAAAGCATTAATAAGTGTACTTTTGGTAAAAAAAACAATTTTATGAAGAAAATAAGTTCTTATGAAAATTATTTCATAACGACATTTTTATAACTTTTAAATAAGAAGAAAACTGATAAAAAGGAATTGTAACAGAAAGATAAATTTCTATTTGAAAAAAAGTTTTTACTTTTAATGTTTTAGGACATATTTGACTTAGCTGATAAAAAATATCTGATAAACACTAATATTGATAAGTATTTTAAGTGCTGATACTTATTTTAAAATATAAATAATTATATGTTTGGATAAAAGTGTTGATAATATCAATAAGTAGTTGTAATATTTGTTAAAATGAATATTAACTAATATATCCTTAAAGTTCTATGATAATAATATCAAAAAAAATATGAATAAAAAAGTAATACAATTTATTAAAACTAATAAGCTAATAATTTTAAAAATAAATAGAAAGAATCTTACTTATTTTTTTCAACTTATAAGTAGTTATCTAATAATTTATAAATATATTTTTGTAGTTATCAAATGTGAATTTTTTTAAAATTTATTTATAAGTAATTTAAACTTACTTATAAACTTAGTCAACAACGAAACTCTAATCTCTTTTGTAATAGAAAAATATTGTATTGATAATCCAATCTCTACCAAATATTGAAAGGTGAGAAGAATATTTCAATCATCAAAAGAAACAGAGTGATATTTCAATTTAACTGTTAAACGACAGCTATTATATGAATGAGACCATATTATATTAATAAAAACATATTAAATTATCTGTCTTCAATAATCTCAATCGCACTAACTAACTAATGAGCAGCACGTGGGGGTAAGTGCCCCAGACCGAAACAATATCTAAATTGCATCATTCAGCGAATATATAATATTATTCTGTCGATAAAAAAATGTGTTTTTGCAACGTAACACATCCATCCAGTCAAAAAAGCTAATAAAAACCTACCGAAAAAAAAAGCTAATAAAATCCTTTCCTGTCCCTCAGTCTAACAGGCAACCCTCCTTCCATCCTCAGAGTCATGGACAAATGGTGCCTTCCTCTCTGCTCCGCTACCTCAACCTCAAAGTTTTCCAGTATTGCTCGCCGCGAGCGCCTTCATCTGGATGTAGGCCATGTCCTTTCCCACACACGCCCGTGGCCCGGAGTGGAAGGACGCGTACACGTACGGGCTCCTGTGCTGATACGTTCCTCCTTGCAGCCACCTTTCCGGCTTGTAATCGCCGCAGTCCGGTCCCCATATCGCCTCCGTTCTGGCCATCGCGTATGAATTATAGATCAAGAGCCAACCCTTCTGTACACGCGTCCCGTCTGGCAGCTCGTCGTCCTCTTGACACTGCCTTGGCACCAGCGGCACTGGTGGGTACAGCCGCAGCGACTCCGATATCGCAGCGTGGAGGTAATGCATCTCCTTTAGCTCATCGATGGTGAAGACGTCGTCGTCAATGGAGCTATGCTCCCGACGACGAGATCGGATGCTTTTGGTCTCGTCCCTTATTTTGTTAACTACGTCAGGGCGAGAGGACACGAGCCAGAAGAACCAGGTGAGCGCCGAGGGCGTGGTGTCTCGCCCGCCGAGAACGAAGTTGACGAGGAAGTCGCGTATGAACTCGTCGGAGTTGCCTTCGTCGGCCGCCAACCGGGAAAGGAAGTCATGACCTCCGCAGATGGCGGCGCTGCTGTTAAGTTGCTCCCGCCTCAGCCGTAAACGTCTGTCGATGAATCTATGCACGACCTCCATGGATTCGCGGAGACGCCGTTCAGATCCGACATCAAGCGACTTCTTTATCCGCCAAGCGATTGTGAGAGGTTCTTGGGCCCTCTCGACAATGAGGTCTGTGGCCTCGTCGAATGCACGGAAGAAAAGCTCCCCTTCTTCACTCCCACCGCCAAGGCACTTCAGATCCTCGTCGAACACCAAGTTGCAGACGTTGTCGAAGGCGAAGCGTGAGAGTACATCGTATAGATCCAAAACCTCGTCGCTTCTGCTGGCCTTAGTCAGCAATGGAAGCAGCCGCCCGGTGATCTCGTTTCGAACCTTGTCGAGGACGAAGGCGCGGAGGGACTTGGCGTTGAATTCGTAGCTGGCCACCTTTCTCTGGACGCGCCACTCGTCGCCGTTTGTGTTGATGATGCCGCGGCCGAGGAAGTCGCCGAGGGTCGAGAGGATGGCGCCGTACTTTGGGTAGATCTCGAAGCGGGTCTTCGACATGTGCTCGACGTTGGCAGGGTTGGCGGTGAAGACGAGGGGCGCCACAGTGACGGTGAGGGTGGGTGAGGCGGGGATGAGCTC